>JAHHUM010001332.1:0-119705 GCA_036173005.1 Crenichthys baileyi | reverse complement strand
AAAAAAAACTATACACGTATCCAGGGGAGGATGGTTTAACTGTGCAGCCTGCAAGAGCGATGAAGGGACGCTCTGGGAGCTCCGACCGAAATCCACTTGTATTCCTGTAACACTATCGCCCATAATTGGCTGAGGAACGCAGATTAAGATTGACGAGACGTTAAAGTGGCTCTTTGGAGTTTAAGGGATCGATAAATATCCCGATTTTCGAGGGCTTTCACTTGAGAGCAGACAAATCACTGTGATGGGGCTCTATACAGCGACACTGATCTGACAACATGCGGAGGAAGAGGATGAAGAGGTAGAGGGAGCAATGAAATAAAACAACGCGATCACCATCAGCCCACCATGTTCAAAATCCGCCCTAATGGCCAATCAATTGCTTTAAAACTTTAGTATGCTGTGCTTTTTTTTAACCCAAATGTCTGTATTAAATTCTAAGTACAGTTTGAATTGATAGCCTATTTTAGACTCAAACTGCAAACACGGGGTCGTGAAAGATAATTAAAGACTAAACTTTTCTAATCAAAGTTTTCTTGATGAATGTTCTGTTTTTAACAATTCTTAAAAACGGATTTTAATTTGACTTCTAAAACATTTTTTTGGATTTAAACGATGCTGATTTGCAAATGTAAGTTTGCTATATTTTTGGCGCACATTCCCATATCGACATAAACAAAGATTTATGCCATAAAAGAAACCAATTTTTTTTCAGTAACTTTTATTGTTTTGTAAATGCAAATTCAATCAGACTATAGTTTCAAAAGGCGCAGTCACAATTGGTTTATTAAGGACAGTCTACAGGTCACCAAAAGCACTGAATTCGTCACAGCAGTCTTTTGGAATTATATTGCTCCATAATCTAAATACAAATATTAGCCTGGTGATACATGTGTTTATCCTCTACCACCATCCTCAGGTCCCGTGGTCCTGAGCAGCTCGGCCCAACTTGTCGCCCCTGTCCTGGTCGCCCGCGGAACTCTGTCCATCACCACCTCTGAGATCTACTTCGAGGTGGACGAGGATGACCCAGCCTTCAAAAGGGTCGACCCGAAGGTAAGTAACCTGCAAGGAGCGGGCAGACTGGTTTCCTGCACGTCTGTTGTTTTTCCTGTTTTAACTGCTGCTCAGGCATAAGTCATCGCTTTTTTTTCGTATTTGCTGTTGGTATTATTTGCTGAGAAATTCGAGTGTGTGTGTTTTCTTACTTGTTTGCTTGTTCGGGATCATACTGTATTTGATCTCTATATTAATACGCATTTTACTTTTGCGGTTGAATTAAGGGGTTATCCTGCAAGAAACCTGTCATGCATATGTTTTAACCCAGTTATGGTTCGTCATTTAGTGTTTGCATTTTAAGGAAAATCTAGTTTACAGATTTGACTAATTTGAAATATTAATGGATATTTTTAACATTTCCCGTATATTTTAAAATAAATTGTTAAATATTAATCGCATTGCAATTATGCTTGCTTTGCATCAGGCCTTCTATACTACTACCGTTCAATTGGCATTTAAAAAAGTGGGGGACACAAGTATATAAAACAGCTTGTTTTATTATCTCTTTAAATTAGATCAAAGACAGAAATAATAATAATAATAAAAACAGATCACAGATGTTATAATCCAGTGTATTTCGAGTGCATTTTTTTCGATTTAAACTGTAATATATATACTATATATAGGCTATCATTTTCTTTTTTCTTTTTTAATCACGTCGGCCTAGAATGATGAAGGAAAACAAACTCGAGTACTTTTAAATAAATCATTCAAGTAAACTGATGGAATGTTTTAGATGTAACAAATGTACGCTTACCATCAAAATGTAAACTCTTTAAAAAATTAGAAAATGTCCATTGAAACAGGTGAGTCAGACTACCACTGATGCAAGAATAAATTAAAAAAGTTTCTAGCAGATAAAGAAAAAGTAGGTGGATCCTATTTACTTGTCACAGAACAACATTCACAATTTCAGACCACTTGATTCACAATCTATGAATGTATTTACAGTATAATAAAATGTACATATGTGTTTTTTATGTATTCATAGTTTGTTTGGGGGCTTTATTCTAAAGCATTTAAGAAAACGTTGGATTTTGTCAACCGTGTGGTGCGAAAAAACAGAAAAATAAAACTTCTGAGGCCTTCCAGATTAACTGTTGACAATAATTTGAACTTGCTTCTGAAAAGTCTATTAACACCTCAAAAGATGAACAGGAATAATTACAAATGATAGTGTTAGAAAAGAACCATACTGAAATAGGCTAGGCCAAAACATTTTAACGACAGAGGAAAGTCACATTTCACAACTGTTTGGCAAATTTTCTCTGTCCGTTTATGAGCTCATTAGACCTCTTTCACACATTTTTAAAAGGAAGTAAATCAATTAGTTTTTTTCTTTTGTGTTACCTCAGAGTTTCTCCAAGCTTTTGGGGTTGGTCAGTATTTCTCTTGCCAGTCGCCAAGTCTGTTTGGCTGCGTTCTCTAGAGCAGAGTGCGGTTTTCCTTGAAACAGGTCTAAATTAGGCAGAAAATAATGCGGACACCTCCTGCACTGCAAACAGGAAATAAGCTGCAATAGTATCCCGTTCAGGCGGTCGCCCAGGCAGTTTTCATCCCAGTCCGACTCCCGGGGATGTTTCTCACACTCGTAGGAAACCAAAGTTTTCATGTGGTAGTTGTTCAGAGGTTGTCCTGGCAGTTCCAGGTGACGGTCTCGCAACGCTTTGAGGACCGACAGGCATTTCTTCCTGCACCCACCCAGGAGAAGCCGGTTCTCGGCCTCGGCGAACTGCAGCACCCAGGCGTCGCTCTCTGCCGAGCTCTGCTTGCCGTTCAGGGAGTAGCACTCTTTGGATAACAAATTGAAACCCTCCGCCTTGACTTCTGCAACTCGATTGGGTCCCGGCCAGGGTATGTGCGGCAACGGCCAGTGCGCAGCGCTTCGCGGCCAGATGCCAGTGCACTTGAAAGCAGGCGTGATTTGCACAACGTATCTGTCTCTAATGCGCAGCTTTACCTCGCTCGTGTCAGCGACCATTTTCACAACATCTCTGTAGCTGCATTTATCCACAGCCTGTGCCACCAGTGTCTGAAATCTCGATCGAATCTTGCGCGCAGAGAGGTAGCCGGAGGCTGTGATGAACTCGACCCACAGAGACATGCTTCTTTTGCGGCCGTCGCTGAGCTTGAGGACGGCGCAGCCCGGCAGAGAGCCGTCATCTACAAAGTTGAATACTCCCATCTGATTTAAGTAGAGGACGACCTCAAACTCGGTGGGAGAGATGACCTCTAGACCCTCGAAGCGGTTATCCATCTCGCTGAGGGAGCTGATGAAGCGCGGCTCTTGCACCTCCACCTCTTTCAGCACATCCGACACCACCTTGCACACCTCCCGGATGGTCTTGGAGATGGCCGCCTTCCGAGACTGACATTTCTCGTTGTAGTATTTGTTGAGGTGATACACCAACTTTGCCTGGGCGGCTATCATATTAGGGCAGAGATCCGGGTTATACACCGGAGTCTCGCAGTAAGCCGAGGGATCCAACGCGGCTGTTTGTACGGGAGCCAATTTTAGAGAAGAAGGAAAGCTATTTAAAAAGAAAAAGTCAGTTTATTAAATGGCGATGTGCTCAGAGCACATGCGTAATAATCATAACACTCACAGCTGTTGTGCCGTAAACTGCATTGAAGTGCTCAAAACAAGTTCTGCAAATGATCCGAATGACGTGATTAAAAGTCCATTTGCACTTCGTTCAGTAGCGGGAAAATCTGTTTTTCCTCGCTGACCGCTGTGCCAGTTAGGAGTCCGCGTAATTGCGCTGAGTGCAGTGTGCCCTCTCGACGCAGAAGGCTGGCGTTGCTGTGTTTTACAAAAGGGAGACACACACACACTGTTTATTATAAGGGAGGAGTTGAGACCAGGATGTCCAATCGCTTTCCAAAGCGTCACAGCAGTTTATGGGAAACAAATTCATCCCCGACTGTTAGCCTATATACTAGTAAAAAATGTATAGTTACAGATTTTAAAGCGAGGAGCTGTACACCTTCGTGTTTGGATTTATCAGCTGCGTTATTTTTTGTACGTGTCCTCTGGACTTTAGGTTTTATTTTTAAAGCCCGCAGTATTAAAGTGATATCAAACAATAGGTGTGTTAGGGTTGTTTTGGGAGTTTTTTTTTATTTCGATTGAAATTAATAATGCCATTTCTTTAAAAATCACCACTTCGGTCCGTGTACGAATTGTAATTTCTCCACTGGAAGCAAGCGACCAAATGAAATATGGGAGATTATTTTGTAGGCTGAAATAAATTACGTTATGCTGGCATTATATGTTATTCTTTTTAAAGACATAACAATAAAAGCAGCTGTTTTTCGAAGTCTATTTCTTCGTTTGGTAATTATCGAACTTCCCCCTGAAAAGTTCAAGAAGGCGCTAAATTATGGGAAATCTTTAGTGATTTTTGTTCTAATTGCGAACATTTTCGAAACACTTACGTTTTCTATTAAAGGGTGTATTTTTCTTCTGTGTTGTACTCAGTGAGAAGCATTTCCTCTTGTCATTCTGTATTAACATGCAACAGGGTTTTTCACAAAGTTAAATTTAATGTACTTAAATAAGGAAAAAAAATAACTGGGTGTATCTTTTTTTATTTTTTGGTTTGCTTTTAGTTGCACATGAGGAAAATAATTCGATTTTTTTTTTGTCAGTACAATTCATTATATATATCTATATCTACTTATCTGTGTGTGTGTGTGTGTATATATATATATATATATATATATATATATATATATATATATATATATATAATTTTGAAACAATAAAATACATTTAACATAAATTCTGATATATTCAACTGAGTATTTTAATAAAAGCCCAGTGGATTACCATAAGGACACAATGCATATGCACTTACGCTAAATTGGAGAGATGCCTTCCTAGCTCTCATCAGTGCACTGACACACCATCTCACAATGTACTATTCATTCTTTGAGGAGGACTTCAAAAAGATGATGCTGCTGCACAGATCAGATAAGGAACACAAAGGCATTTACACCCATCTCTGCCCTCGTCAGAGCTGCATACTAGCAGACATTATGAGGCCAATCCGCTGCTGCTCAGCCTCTGCTCTCACCACACAGATGCAGTTGAGGAGAGGCGTGGCGTGTTAGGAAGGACCTTGATAGATAGGTGACTCCCATTATCATCACAGCCTGTCATGAGCACACTTCTAGTAGCTGTTTGGCAAGTGCAGGGGTAATTTTACACTGTTACCGGGCAGAAATTACAGAATTGAGGTATGAAATCTAATTGTGTGATATGCCAGAGGCTAGAGTTTATTTTGTAATGTGATAATGCATTTTATTTCTTCAACTGTAACACATTTAGGACAAATTCAATTTCACAGTCATACATTTTGACTCTTACTGACATATATGGACAGCATTTATATAAGATACAGAGGGAGGTTTGCATGCAGTGAGAGGTAGCTAAAATCCTGTTCCTCTCTCTGGCTTTAATAGCCTTTTCCTCTGTTTGTAGCTCAGCAGGTACTTGGCATTTATTGGAACCAGACTGTTCTTACTTCCCAGACTATCATGCTCTAAGTCAGATACCTCAGAGTCAAGTTGCACCTCTTGAATTTGTACCTCAGCCTTTGACCATCCCTATGCGTGATAGAAGTGGGGGGTGAGGGGGATTTTCATTGAGATTATCGCCTCTTAATCTGAACCATGTGGCTACACAGTTCCCAGTGCAACTCAACCTGCTCCACAGTCCCATGACTCCAGTTGTCAAGTCTGGCCCCAGACATTCATGTCTCCTTACTCATACCATTACAACACTACAGCCTTGGTTGCTCTGTGTACTGTCCTGCCAGGATTTTGGGGGCTCTCTAGTTTGATAAATGGGACTGTGATTCCACCACACGCCTGTTTCTGAACCAGCAAAATGCACGCATGATTGTGTAAATCAATGCAATGACTTCTGCTTGCTCTAGTTTTGCATCACCATGTGACACTGTTTTTAAGTCCTCTTTTCTTCTTTTTCCTGTCCTTTAGTAGTTCAGTTCAGTTTGTCTTATGTTGCAAATACATTTTATGATGGTCACTTAGATTTTAAAATTGCGCATTCTGACACAAAATTTATGAACAATACTAAACAAAAACAACAATAAAACACAATAAGCGGGAAGGATCATTGCTAAAGGATATCTATTAATTGCCGAATTTGACCAATATGACCCTCTATCTCTCTAGATTTAAGTATATTAATTAGACAAAATAGTTTTAACATGTATATGGAAGATATTCAGTTTCCTCTTTGACAACATTACCCAATACTGCTGTCAGTAATGCTCTGCATTAAGAGATTTTTACTAATTATTTTTTCTGGCTCAAGTCATCTGCTCAGAAATCTTAAAAATATCAGTTACAGATGCTTTCATAATTTCAATAATCCTATTACAGAACAACAAATAATATCCATCTTAAGCTTTTACATTACATTTCTATGGTTCTCTCATGCCCTTACAAAGAACGTTTACCAGCTAGCCACCGAGTTAATGTGCAGATTAGTCCAAATGGATTTAAAAGCAATTAAATATTTCTGTATAAATCAAATTTAAAGAGCAGATGATTTAGAAATTTGACACAACTGATACCCAAACTGTTAAAAAAATACACTCATGGGATTTTCTTTCTTTTGCAACATTTTCTGTAATCACGTTTATGATATTGTCAGAGAGAAAGTTATTAATAGAACATTATTATTCCATGCAATATGATATCTCTGTAGGAGGCCAGTTAATTATTGAGCCTGGAGCCATGATGGAGACCCCCTTCAGATTTTCTCCACTTATTTGTTTCCTTCTCTGCTGCTGTGTATTTGCAAATTAATTTGGGTAAGTCAGGAAGTCAGTTTATTGACACATAGCCAGAAGTTTTCTGAGACCCTGTGGGATTCACCTCAATAGGCTCTCTTCTAAAACTTGTGTGTGCAACTGAAAAATAACAAGGTACATTAGATTTTTTTCTTTTTAAAAGATTAACAAAAGAATTGTTTAAATAATTTAAAACTTAATTGATTGTCTAATTTTTGTTTGGCCCTTCAAACCTCCCCTCTGCAATATGGTACGCCTGTCAGCTTGCTGATAGATTACATGCATGTATTTGCATGAATTTAGCATGAGTATGATTTTGTATTGTTTGTCAAAGTAAAAATCCAGAAAATATTTGGATGCATCACAAAAAGTAAGAAAATGGCAAACTTGGTATTTAAAGCAGCTTCTTCCACACAGGTAGAAAAAAATCATGAAGATGCAGGTTGCTGCTCTCGTTAGTGCCTTTCACCTTTTCTATTAGCACAAACTTTAGCATTGTTTTTTTTTTTTTGTTTCATCTGCTCTGGGAAGTTTTAGATTTTTTTGTAAGGTTTAGAACCAAAATTGATGGTCCTGTAAGAATTATTCTATTTACTTTCTTTTTTATTTTTTTTGTTTAAAGTTATAGTTTGCAGTTGTTTTTATTATTTTCATCATGTTAATCGTTGAAAGCAACCATTAAGCAATGGCAAAGTGATTAATCTTAATATTTTGAAAATGCCTACAATGTAAAAGTGGGCGCTGTAATCATCTGCCCACTGACCCCTGGATGCTCCTATACAGACCTCTCCACAGCACTTGTTTCTGATAAATAATTTGAAGTCTCGGGTTGATTGAACACAATTTGCACCCACATGTGATTTGGTACGGACATGAGAATTTATTGCGGCAAAAGAGAAAATGAAAGAAGTTTGGGTAAATGGTTCATTTGTGCCTGCTCTGTGATAAACTGTTGTTGTGAAAACCTGCAACAAAAGTAGGTGATGTTGCCTAACTAAGGGATGAAGGGTTCATAATTGCCAGTCTTGCAGATCTGAGGTCTGGGGTGCCGACTGTCAGAGCAGGGCTAATGATGACAAATGTCTCTCTATGCAGATTGCCGCAGCAGTGCAAGAGTGCAGCTGAGACTGAAGAAGAAAAGAAAATGCAAGGGACTTAACAAGCAAAAGCTTGTGTGCACATTTTTATTGACCTACATTGAAGTAAACCTCCATAACTGGAGAGATGCCTTTGAAAATAAAATGGCTTGGTACTGTTTAAAGCTACAGTCCACCAACAGTGCCTATAAGGACTCTCCATAGTATCTCGGCCTGTAAGAAATCACTGCCTCTTTACATGTCAGTTAAACACAAAAAGGAACCCAAGATATTTTATTATGTTTTTAAACCCTCTAGAGGAATTTATTGGCGAGATCAAGAGATAGATAGGTTTACATTTAGCCAAACAAAGCCATTTAGTCATCAAAGAGTTATATAATAGAAGAAAAGCAAAAACCTCAATTTTTCTGCTGTAGTTTTGCAAACTAATTGTTGTTAAGATGAAACTACTGGCATTATTGTGTAATGTCGTAAAATGATTTAAGACGTGTACACAGGGCTTTCAGAAAACAAGCATATTTTGGTTAACAGAACTAAACTGTTGTTATTAACTTTTTTTTTTATTAAACTGCTTTGCAACAAAGGCCATAAATCTGATTTCACTTACTGTGACGTAAGGTTCATGTTAATAAAAGAGCAAACCGGGAGTGCTTCATGGCCAGCTTTCCCCAATTTGTTGCATGAATGGCTTTTGAAAGGGGTCCCTCTCTGTACAAAGGGAGTCTCGTCTTTGTTTGGTTTTGCCCCATCTGTGTCATCTGGTGGTCTTTGCAATGGGGTGGTGTCTAAGGGTGCTCCCCAACGGCGTTGCCAGTTGTTTTATGGACTCGCTGGAGTGGTGCGGGTAGTTCATAAGTTGGCTGGCCCATTGTGAGCTGAGCCCAGCTGACACGTGTGAATTGACTTCAGCATATTGACAGATCATTTCCATTAATGAATTTCTGGAGTCTGTCTTGTTTCACTCTGTGATTTACGCCCCTGCTTCATCATCGTCTGAGCTTAGGGTTAACTAATAACGCCCTGAATGGCTTGACCCTTAATTGTTAGATGAAGGGAGTGCCTCTTTTTTTGTAGCCTTGAGAAGTTTAAAGGAAATGTATACTATTTCTACCTTTTTTATATATAAGGTCTTGTTAATGTTTAAAGTCCTGAAGTGCAAGTTCTAGCAAGTATCATCCCAATTGGTATAAATTAGCCTCTAGGTTTTACAAAAATATACCCTACCATGTTTAAATAACAACCAAGGGCCCAGTCAGATATCAATAAGCCTCCATAAAGACCATGTTTGCTATTTTTACCACCCAGCAGTTTTCTGCATGAGTTAAGAAGCTTGTTTTCTATTTGATAGTAAGCTGCTTTCATTTGTAACTACCAGTGTCTCAAGCTTTGCCCTGGTCTTCCTATGGCAACCATCCAACTTGTTCAAAGCAACAGCCATACACAGCTGATTGTGCTGGCCACAGTCTGGCCTGTCTCCCCCACCACTGCTGTCACATGGAAGCCACATTTGCTTGCCACCATTTTATGCTGCTGTCACCCTCCCTTCAAAAGTGGAGGGGAAAGAGGGGAGGTGAAAAGGAGAGGTGGGAAAGAGGAAGGCTCACCCTGAGCGGATGCTAGACAAAGATGGCAGCAGAGACATTTTGTCTACTTTCATTAGTTCTGCTTGTGGTGAGCTGTGCCGAATATTAGCCCGTTACTAGCAGAGCCACACATTGTGGAGCGCAGATGGAGAACGTGTCACAATCAAATCTAGCCCACCTCATTTCAGTCATTCTTACCTAAAAAGTGGGACACGCAGGGTATGATGCCAATTGCTTATTTTATATGGTAATTATCATCCTTCAAACTGTGTTATATGATAAGTGCGACAAACTTTATCATATAAATTTACATATATGCTCCCAGTAAGGTAAGATACTTTAGGATCAACTCTGATGACAAAAGAAAGTGCTGTAGGTCATTAAGATACAAAGTATATAAACACACCCAAAAGCTTTTAGTTAATTTCAGAAGTTTTGTTGCGACAAAGTCAGAACCCTGAACCGATTTTAATTAGAGCTGCCATTTCAGATTACATATCAACCTTCTAGTATCACTCACCTAAATTCTGACCCTCTTAAAAAACATTCCTCAGATCTATTTAGCATTTTTTTGTTCTGGCTTATTGTTTATGCATCCATGTATTAATTGTTCCTGCTTAATTCCCGCAGTGTTGTAGTGAGTTTGTTGTCTATCATCAGTTGTGAGTGAGTGAGAGTTGGAGTGCACCCTTAACAGGTCACCAGTCCATCACATGGCAACACTCAGGACAGACAAACGCGGGCACACTTAAGGGCAACCGTGGGAGGACCCCAGAGTACCAACATGCACAACAAGAGCAAGCAAACTCCTCAAAGCCAGGTTCTTCTAACTATAAGGCAAAATTGTTAACAACTGTACCATCATGCACCATCATGCGGTTCAGTTCATTTAATTTAAAAACAAAAGAAATCAGTCATGCTCCAAGTCAATTTGTCCCTTTGACAATCTGTACCCCAATTTCTTACCATCAGGTTACCATTTGGTCCCTTCTTGCTTCAACTTCTATGAAATATGACAGTTTTGGACTCCAGTTAGATCAAATTACCTTTAAGCCAACTCTTGCTGATAGATGTTATTGGTGTCGTATAACCCCACATTCCTTACAGTGAACAAAGATTAGATTATAGAAAAGGCTCAAGATCAATTTGCCCTCCAATTCATACTCCGTTTTGTATCTATGCATTTCTGTTTTACCCCTTTTTACTTCCATTTTGTAAACAAATAATTTCATATATATGTTCTTAACTATATCAGATTACTTTTGTATAGATTTTGCATAGTCATAAAAAATGGTGAAATCTCACGTATAGTTTAATTTTACTGCTGAAAACCGTATCTTACACCCTATTTCAGATTTGTTTTGGTTCTTATACCATTTAGGCAGCTGACCCCCCTATGAAATAGTACAGATTAGGACCCCTGATCAGACTAAAATTACTCTGAGTGAACAACTGCTTGTAGATATTGGTTATTGGAATCATATAATCACATTTTCTTACAGTAGACTATAAATAGATTATAGAATTGTTTGTTGTCAAGGTAGGTGTAAAAATGTCTCCTGACAGGTATGAATTGATATGTTTGGTTGGTATTCAACGTACCAGGGCAGACTGCTCGAATTCTAAACCTAAAAACTCAGAAATGTAATGACTAAAACAAAAAAGATACGAAATTATGAAGAGACAAAATAATCAACACCCAAATATGACTGTTCATTTGTGTGAGGTAAGGGAAGGAATTATAAAATGTCTTTTATTCACTTTTTTCTGTTGATATTTTAAACATGTCCAAATCTACTTTTTGAGGTTCTGCCAAAATACAGATGCTTCTTTTGGCTGCTTCATTTTAGTCCAGTGCTTTTGTTTACCAAAATAAAACATTCACACTGTGAGCCCCAGACTGTTGCTCCACAGTGTTTGTGTTGAGATGTATCTGAATGTTGCTTTGTCCTGCTGGGCTTTCATCTGTTGGACTCATTATAGTTGTCATCTCACTGGGCTCTATTAAAGATTTTCAGGAGATGGGGTCCCCATGAGAGAGTCTTGATGAGCAGAGAAGTGCTGATGCACAGGTTTCTGCCTCCAGGCTTTCTCCTGCTCATGAACAGCCCGAAGGCATATAAAACAGGCCTCCCAGGCCAGCCGATGAAAGATTCAAGAGTGAAAGTCATGACTTTCCTGGTGGTACTCGGTGAACCGGGCCTGAAACTGGTGCTGAGAAAAATAAGAAGTTGTTAAGTTAATATGAAGGGAGCTTCCTGAATATTTTTCTAATGATTAAGAAAAATATGCCAAAAAGGCAGATGAAAGTACCACAAAAACGGATGAAGTTGTGCCGTTCTACCTTGTTAAATTTCAAATGATTTTATTAGTGTCAGTTCTGTGGTCTTGGCAGGGTTTTGGATGTGTCTGAGTGGGGAGTTCGGCAGCAGGGTGAGAGCATGTCAGCTGTTGACACCATCTAACGAAGGGAGGATTAGGAGTTTACAGAGGCAGTAATATGATAGGTCAAAAAGAGGAGGCACTCCAAAGTACTTGGCTCTGTAATGAATGATTGACTGGAAAAGGAGAAGCTGCCACTCGCTGGCTGAGTGCTCATCTTGACGCCTGCCGCACCGCTCCACGGCTCCCCTTGATCACGTTTCGCTGCTCTCTTCTCATCTAAGGCACCAGTCTGCAGGGAAAGCAGCTTTTCCCTCTTATTTTTCTCTCTAATTTACACATTTAAGACATTTTTGTTTGCTCATTTCAATTCCTTTTTTGTCAGTGAGCCTCTCTCTATCAGTCCTGCTCACAGTCCTGAAACCAGCCCCCCACAACGTGCACACACACACACACACACATCCACACACACACACAGACAAACAGACACCCACACACACTCTTCCCTTCCTCTCTGTTTGCCTTGAGGCAAAATGAACTAATTTCAGGTTCAGTAATTGCAGTGTGTTGTACACCTGTCTGCTATTAATTCTCCCCTGCCACTTATTACTTTTCTTAATGGGATATTATTGTAATTATCATCATTATGCTGTTTTTTATAATTAACTTGATGACTTTTGGTGTTATGGAAGTATTTATTCTCAATAATTAGCGTAAATATGTTGGGAACTTTTAAAGATTACTGCATTTAGACTTTTGTTATGAGTGTTCTCAGTCCTTCATTCATTTGTCCTATGAAATAAGAGTTCCCGCCTAAAGTCCAGTTTCAGCTTGGATAAGACAAGGAGTACTGGACAGCCTGGTCACCACTGAAAAGGACCCTGCTTGTAGCCATTTTAAGACCATTACAGCAGTGAAAGGCTTTACAATAGTTAGCGCTGGGCTTTGTTTCAGCCTGTCACAGGCACCCTGTGAAAATCAAATAGCCCATTTTGCCTAAATGAAAAGGTGAAAAAGGGTTTGCCCACACTCCCATCTTTGAAAAATCTGTTTGCATTTTGGGGGAATAAAGCATTCACTGACATGATTTTGAATGTTATTGTTGAGGAGACAAACTATTGGAAGGAATGCTAAAGAAAAAATCTCGGCTGAATGAATAATGTTGATTTTTTCCCCCCTCCCCCTTTACTTTCAATCCAATTAGGAGTTTATTAGGGGTCATGCATAGGGACTTCACGCTCTAGGTTGGTTTCTTTAAGAGTGCAACTGGGGAAAATTATAGGAATGAATGTCCTAAAGCTCCAAATGGAAGGGTTGCGCACATCAATATTTACTGAGGGGTTATATGCCCTGTTGAGTGTTTTAAAATGTTTGGGGAAAATAGATTATGTTTTGCAGTAAATATTGTCGCCAGGGTCTTAAAAAATCTGATGCTGAATACTGGTTTCTCAGGTGGTTACAATTATTGACTCCGTCTTTTTCCTGCATGCTATGTGATGCAGTATTTCCACTGATTTAACAATTTGTTTTGGTTAAGACTCTTTTTAGAATTGTCAGAAGTTATTTTTATCTTTCAATTACAAATTAAAAATTGTTTGTCTTTGTTCACCCCATTCAAGTTAGACTACTTAACAATGAGGGCAGTTTTTATTCTTGTTCACCCAAATGAACACTTGTGCAACAGGGTAAATACCTCCAAAACTTGAATGTGTGTAAACATGCACAAAAGCTATATTTGATCTTTAATCCTGCTGTTAGAAGGGCAGTGGGTAGGAGGGTCCTAGAAGAGGACCCTTGAAGCCTTTGTGAGTTTGTTCACATGCTGCTCAGCTTTGAGCATCTGACAGCCATTTAACTCCACACGACCTGGTTCTCAAGTGCTATCGTTTTGGCACTCTTGAATCCTGTTAAGAACCATAATAACAATTTATGTGCACCCTGCATGTCTTTGAAGAAGCATTGAGAGCGCAAAACAGCTCTGGTAATGAAGGACCTTCACTTGTGTGTCAGCATACTGCCGCTCTAAGATAAAACAATGAGATATTTCATTTTCTTATTAAAAATAGCATAAACATGTGTATTCAGTGGTTTTCATTATTAAAAAGGATTTCTTGTAATGCTAATGAAACTATACATCTTTTGCGGGACATATTTCTTAGATTGGCACTCTTTAAAGTATTGAAACAACATGAATTGTGGTACGAGTGATGTGAAGCACGTTCAATGACTTTCAAAGAGAAAGAGAAGAAAGGGTGAGCATAATGCCTAATAGGTGCTTTAGTAATTTCTGAGTTTTCATAGCTTAATCCGTTCTGAAAAGCTCAAGAGAAGAAAGGCTGCAAATGGCCCTCAGTATTAATTTGATGTGACTTCTGTACAATAAGGGCTCTGGATCCCAGAAGCCCCTATTTCAGGCTTACCATCTTTTCTCATCCTCAGCCTTTGGAACTTTTGCCTAAATGTTTTATGAAACTTAGGCAGTAAGCCTCTTTGGTATTCTGTCTTTATAATGCCTGGTTTAGGACTATTGTTACACCGTGTTCAAGGCAAAGGAATGCATACAAACACGGAACCCGCCTCTCCATTGTGTGACATTCAGTTTTTTTTGTGCAATTGGGAGAATACTTGTGTTAAAACACACATACTATGGCTCATTTCATCTCTCTCATTTTAAGGGGTCTAACCATGCATCCACCTGGTGAGATAAGATGATACACGATATTGGGTTCACAAGAAGGAGACAAGATTTCAGCAAAATTTTTGAGAAAAAAAAGAATCCCTATTGTTTTTTATTTTTACAAAAAAGAGCAGAGATTTTACACATAAACATAAACATTGTGCTAAAGAATATATCAGTGTAGAATAATTCAGTTCAGGTTCGCCTAATCTACTATTTTGTTTTTACGCTTGCCTAATTCTACGATTCCAGATGTAAGAAAAGGGTTGAAAATGTCCACCTTGCATTTTTACAAATATAATAAAATGTAAACAAACTTATTTTTAAGAATCTCAGTTCATTTGAGAATTATCCAGTTTAGGTTTCATGATCAATTTAGGTAGTTTAGATTTTGAATTAGAGGTGCGACTGACCTTTCAGTTTGGTACCAATGGAAAGCAGATGCTAACTTTTTGCTCACTGGCAGCTAACATATTTATTTTTTCTATCGTGTGTGTGTCATCATTTTCTTTTTTCTATAGAATACACAAACTCCTGCTACAGAAAAAATTATTAAGAGGTGGGGGCTTCTAAAATCATAGTGTAACTGAATGTTTTCAGCTAGCCCGACAAGCAATCTTTATTAATCAGTCCTGTCAACACAACTAGGCAACTCAAGATCTACTTCGTGTTGCTTTAAAATACGAGTCTCAAACAGACATACAGGTTGTCAAGATTAAAACCCTCATTCACAATTATAGCTAACACTGGTACAGACAGCAGATAGATAGCGCTTTCTGTGACCAAAGTCACATTTTATGAGAAATATTGTAACATTTGTATGTCATGAGATCTTGTGTTGAAAGATCTCTTTACACCACTACTGATCTTCTTTGTTTTTGCACACAGGTTGTCAACAACTGGACATCTTCTTTATAGTCAATTTCCAAATTTGGCTGGATAAAAGAAAGTCAGAAGCTATAATAATAAAATTCAAAATGTTACTCTGAAGACTGTTAAAGCAGGCAAAAAATGCTTTCACAAGATGTGCTGATGGTTACATACTGTATATATGTATGCTAATATTTATTTTTTGTATAAACTAAATAGACTTGTATATTTAAATAAGTTGTTACTCAAGAGTGTGTATGTGTTTAAAATGACTGAGCAATTCTGATAGCTTATGTAGTTGTTTTGCTTAAGGGAAATCCCCCTTGAATTTGAAAAGTGGTCGCATCCCTAGATATTTAAGCAGGATTGCAGAGTAGGAGTGTTTTTTTTGTTGTTTTGTTTTCTTTGTTGAGATGGGTTGTGCCAAAGTTATTTTTCTGCCTGACCTGTGATGCAAGAGGCCTGTACCAGAATCTGCACTGGTGAGGTGATGGTGCACATTTTATTATGAAAGAAATTAAGTGAAAAAACACAGAGCTCTGGAAAACCGATGAAGCCTGTTGTTGCCTGTTGTTGCCTCATCTTATGGTCCTCCTCCTAACTGCTGGGTTTTGTCATCCTGTCTGAGAGTTCGACAACGCAAAAGCATATTTTTCTGTATCCATTTAAATTAACATTGTGGAAACCAACAATGGACATACTGGTTGGGTCGGTGACCCTGGAGAAACAGCTTGCATTAATATGCTTTAATCCAGTGTAATTACTCAAATTACTGCACACCAAGCAGCTTGTGTGAAGCTGCTGGATTTGGCAGCCACCCGAGAGGGCTTGGAGTCCCACTGGACTACAAGGGAGACCTCAAAAGCGCTGTAAAGCCTGCTCTTACATCGCTTCAGTTCATTTTCCTTTTCTCTTCCATCATTTCCTCTGGTTGCCATCTTGTTTTTTATCACTGGAAGATGGGAGAGGACTCATAACACAGAATATGGAAACTCAGTTATTATACCTACACCTCATTCAGTCTTATGTAAGGTCAGATTCATGACAGCTACGACTGGTAGGCACCACAGACACAGTTGGGACACTTCCTTAGGTGGTAGCATTAGCATTAATAAAATGTTTTCAGCTATATAATTACATGAGGATAAAGTGCAAATTATCTAGTGCACTCAACAACCAGATTATCATCCAAACCAAACCCTGTTCAGCCTGCAGGGGTGGGTCTGTATGACAAAAGGCTCTCATTAGCATAAATTTACAAACCCTCTTCTACAGAGAAGCCGATAAGAACCTGTCCCACCTTTCCTTTTGCCCTGAATGGCTTGTTGTGCTTTTGGCAGTGACAGATAAGTCTGGGTAATTCCACTTTATGCCTGAAAAAAATGCTTCTGATTCTGGCTGCATCCTGAAGGTGTCACCCACTATAATCCTCAAACCGTGTCCAGCAGAAAGGGTGCCGTGTGTTTTCCTGATGATATACTGCGAATGACACAAAGAATTATAGGAAGGAGGACAAACCTGTAACATGTTATTAGGTAATTCCTTCTGAATAACAGGGATAAAAAGGATAATGGATGAGGGTGTCATTATTACTACCTTGGTTCCAAAGGAGGCACCCAACCAAAAGGTAGAGAGACAAGATTAATTGAAGACGAGTGAGGCGCTCATTGCTCATCAGGCCTACTCGTCTAACCACTTGCTCTTTCTGGCCCACTCCTCCTCTCCGCCTCTCCATCCTCGTCTCATTCTTTCTCCCCTTCTCTGTCCATTGCTCTGAACCCATATTCCTCCCACACAAGGCGTTAAAAAAAGAGAGAAAAAGTGGGATTTAAAATGATCAGCTTGGCAGTTTTAACAGCAGCAAGAGAAAGCTGGTTCTCAGGCCAGGAAGATATCCGTCATCTTAAGGCTGACAAGTCCCTGAATGTATCATATTAGGGAAATCTTTCTGAAAAAAATCCAAACCTCAAGACTAAATAATGGCATTTCTTTGCTCAGACTTCGTGGTGACAGCATCTGTAAGCTGTCGTGTTGTTTGTGGCAATGCCATTTGTTTGTCAGTTCTTTTGTTTGATTACTAAATACTGTTTGCCGAAATGCAAATATTTAATTATTAGTTATTTACATAGTTACTACAAAAAAGCATTTCATAAAACAAGGTTTTTTTTATTGTAACACAGATGCAAAGAGGGCTTGGTTTGACTTGAATTTGGTGCACAGTCTGCTCTAAATTAGTTGTAAAATGTGCTTTGTGACCAACGTTTTTCAGAACTTCAAGGGTAACTGGTACTGCAACAGCAATTACACAAATTGGACATTGTCTATTTTTATCTTTGTTTTTAGAGAGGGCTAAATTAATATTACATCTCTTGATATCTTTTTAAACCTCAAACCTGTTCACATTTAAAGCTTAAGAAAGGTTTTTTGCAGCTTCTCCATCAGCTTTTCCTCCATCTCAGTATCATAAAAGCACCAAAACATTATATTTGTTTGGCAATAGAAACTTAAACCACTTGTGTCCAACACCAAAAATGTATATTTACCATTTGGTTTAATGATGTTCTATCATGTAAATTAGCTCCACTACTTGACTGAATACATTGTCCTGTAATCTCAACCCTCATGCTTCTTCAGTTTTTGTCACGTTATTACTATAACATTTCGTTGTATTTTATTGGGATTTTATAGACCAACCCACATATAATATGTGTGAAGTGGAAGGTAGTGGGATGCATAGTTTGCAAATCGGTTTGCTAATAAAAAGCTGAAAAGTGTACCCATAATTTGAACTATGTTTTGTTGCAGTTACAGATGCAAGTTCTGAGGATGGTCTGGAAATGTTGCCCATTCTTCTTTGCAAGAGCTCAAAGTCGGTTAGCTTGGATGGTCAGCATTTCTAAACATACATTTTCATGGCTTGCCACACATTCTCAATTGGATTGAAGTCTGGACTTTGATTGGACCATTCGAACAAATGAATATGCTTTAATCTAAAACATTGCATTGTAGCTCTGGCTGTCCTACCAAAGCAGCTTTGAAGATTTCTTTCAGGGCTTTCCTGTATTTAGCTCTGTGCGCCTTCCTATATCTGATCCTCTACCTTGTCCCTGCTGGAGAAAAGCACCGCCGCCAGGATTCACCATAGGGATGTTTAGAGTGATGCCCATTGTTATTTTTCTGCCACTCATAATGTGTTACATGTAGCCCAAAAAGTTCAGTTTAGTTCTCCTCTGACGAGAGTTTGTTGTTTTGCGTGTTTGCTGTGTCTTCTACATGGCTTTTGGTAAATTGCAAGCTGGATTTCTTATACCTTTCTTTCCACAATACTTTTATTCTCTGCACTTTTCCATAAAGACCAGATTTTTGGAGGGCATAACTAACACTCCCCCTGTCAATCGTATCCTCCCACCAGAGCTATGGATGTCAGCAGCTCCTCCAGAGTTGCAGTGGGCCTTGTGGGCAGCTTTTCTGATTGCTTTCTTGAATAGTCTGTCAAAGTAGATGAACAGTGAATTCCAAATAGGTTTGCAATTATACTTTTACAATTATTGAATGATGAATTGAACAGTGCTCCATGATATGCTCAAAGCCTCAGATGTTTTGTAACATAACCCAAACTATACACCCTAATCTTTTCCTGTCATGTCTGCTGTGTTTCCTGGTCACCATGATGTTGTGTGTTTGGTAATGTTCTTTAACAAACCTCTGAGGCCTTTATAAACAGCTGTGATTTTTACTATGTTTAAATTACTACAGGAAGACTCTGTTAAATAATTATCTAACTTATGAAGGCATTTGGTTGCATTTATCAGAGTAAAGAGGGATGAACACAAATGCCTCCCTCACTTTTTAAGATTTTTATTGTAAAAAAGCTTCTAAAACCATATGTAATTTTCCTTCCACTCAGCAATTATGCGCCAGATTTTGTTGGTTTATAATGTGATATCCAATAAAATACAATGAGAATTGTCGGAAATTTGGAAATATTTTGCATTCACACTTTAAATTCAGTATTTTAAAGAAGCGTCTGTATGGATGGGTCTTTTCTTTTCAACTTTGTTTCATTGTCTTTAGTACTTACAGAATAAGGACAGATGTAAGCTGCAGTGTGATTGCTCATATCAGTATGCAAAAGTTTTGTGCAGTTTTTTTCAGTATAAATATTTAGAGTGGATACACAATTCATAAATATGCTATGAAAGGTAAACGTATTTACATGCTAGTATAATGAGCACTCTAAATGATTGAACGTACAAAAGAGCAGCAGGTTTCATAGTTATAACATAATTATTTATTGCATCCTCTCACCTCTTAGATTTCTTCTTTTTTAATCGCATGACTTAATGCCAGACTTTATTTCAACAAAAAACCCAAGTTTAACTCCTGTTTGGATTTTGTTTCCTGAATATTTTAGGACTTAAAATTCTTGAATACGCAGAATCCTTATTCTTTTAAAGGTGATTTCATATTAGGAACGCTCCTCCCACCTGTCCTACAAAGGCAGCTTTGAGGACAGCGCTGCAGGGTCTGCTAATGTGCGTGAAATACTATCCCTGACATGAATGTTATTGACAAACCTGGCTGGACATTTGGGGCAGTGAACTGTCAGTATATTTAATCCATATTCATCTCCTTTATCCCACTGGTCTTTCCAGAGCACTCGAGCTGTGTCATCTTGCCACACTCTAGCTACCACCCAAATATATAGTGACACTGATTATGCAAATCTGTATCTTGTTTTCCTCCAATACCTGCATTAGGAGTCTGCTACATTATTGAAGTTGAGATACAGGCCCTTCAGAGAGGAACCAAGTGGAAATCTGGGGAAATCTTTTACATATTTTCATTTCTACACATCACAACAGTTGTCACATTAAGTGAGAATCAGATGAGAAAAAGCTTTGATGTTTAGGCATACATAATAAATCTTTGCAGGGTGTAAAAGGATTAAAGTGTAAATAAAAGTGCAGATTTGGGCATGTCTTTGGTCACACAGTTGAGATTTTTCTCTGCATGGCTTTGTAAATTTAAACATTCACATATTAGTTTCATTTCACAGTGTGTGGGCACACCTGAGTTGTTTGACATAAAAAGGAAACATCAACTGTGTCCTACTTTTTTACCTTAAAAGAACAGATTCCTTAAATTATAACTAGCTTTAACTTTGCGAACTTGTAGGTAGGAACTGTTTGATATTAGTTACCACTTTGTGTTTCTCAGAGAGATACAGTTTCTTTCCAAAAGGATTTAAGTTTTTTCTCAAAAAACCTTAAACACCTTTTAGAGTCTTGTTTTGATTTCCTTTTGGCTGGTAACATGAGAGTTGTTGCATGTGTTTTGTCGATTACCCAACGTGATAAGGACATTTTCTTTAATAGTGCTTCTTATATATTGTGTAATTTTCTTATAGGTATGTTAAATTTGTTTCAAACAGGACTCTCTTGCCAATGAGGTCATGGATCTCAATAAGGCAACCTATATAAATAAATGTTAAATAAAACAAAAAAATAAAATGTAATTTAAATAGTTTTTGTCTCTTCATATAGCAATCTACTGTATGGAAAAGACCTTATGTTGATCTAAAAGTGAGGAAATGGATGAGATTGTGTGGAACATCAAGTTCAGTCACCTTTTTCAAGATCGTGTTGCTTTTAAGGAGCTGCCATTCTAAATAGTGCATGCACATTAGGATCAAGGGTGTACTATTCTGCTGTGTGAAGATGGGTTATGTTACTTTTGCCCTGATGTTAACTTTTGATTTATTTATTTTTTTATATTTAGGAATTAGTTGACTATTTAGGAGTAAAATTTCAATGGACGGGCTAAATAATTTCCTGTCCAAATAAACAGAAAATAGGTCAAGTCATCAGTTTAACTTTTGGTTTCTTTAACTTTTAGTATCTGGCCTCCCAAAGTAAGTGAATGTTCAGTGCAGACAGCATTGCTCATCTTGAGATTAAGCAATTTGTCAAGTTGTTATTGGGCCATTGCTGCAATATTTGAAAACAGGTTGCATCATTTCTGTACCAGTGGCAAAGCAATGCGAATTACAATACGTGTGTGAAATACGTGTCATCATGTAGCAGAACCTTGCGGCATGTTCAAAAAAAATCCGTGGCAGCTTGGCCTATCTGGTCACTAAATTGTTTATGCACAGTGTCAAATGTGTAGTAGTAAGGTGATTCAGGAGAATAATATTCCTATTGGATCATTGTCTTCCTACACCATAGAAACCAAAGGTAAAGTTGATTCACAACAGTGTGACAGTGGTGTTATAGCATCTACGTCCATGGTTCTCACGTGTTATGAGTACCACTGGTGTCATTTGGACTTTGAACGGTTCTCAAGCAAATTTTGATACTGACCTAATATGGCAAATACAAAACAAATCAAGTATTGCAAGCTGAACTTTGATGTAAAGGTTTTAAGCCCAAACAACCACAATTGATCAATGGTTCAAACACATAAGTCAAAAGAGACTTGCAGACTAAAATATTTTTTAGAACCACAGGAGAAACTGCAGTGAATGATAGTCAACCTGGAATACTTATATAATGTGATACATTCACCCTCCATTCATGCTCAAAATCAGAACTTGAGTCTGGAAATAATTTTTTCACTAATTTTCCTACTCAACAACCTAACAACTATTAGCAGTACAAAGCAATAACAAAAATCGAGGCCATCTCCTAGTGGGCCCACCACCTGCAGGGGGAACCGTGAGGGACCGGTGCAAAGAGGATTGGGTGGCGGACGAAGGTGGAGACCTCAGCGGCCCGATCCCCAGATGCTTAGGCTGGCTCTAGGGACATGGAATGTTACCTCGCCCGGGGGGAAGGAGCCTGAGCTTGTGCGGGAGGTTGAGAGATATCGACTAGAAATAGTCGGGCTCACCTCCACGCACAGCGTGGGCTCTGGAACCCATCTCCTTGAGAGGGGCTGGACTCTCTTCTACTCTGGAGTGGCCCACAGGGAGAGGCGGCGACCTGGGGTGGGTTTGCTTGTTGCCCCCCAGCTCAGCCGTCTTGTGTTTGGGTTTACCCCAATGGATGAGAGTGTCGCATCCCTGCGTCTTCGGGTCAGGCACAGGTCTGTGACTGTCGTTTCGGCCTACAGGTTGAGCGGTAGTGTGGTGTAGCTAGCCTTCTTGGTGTCCGTCGGGGGTGCTGCATAGTGCCCCTCCCGGAGACTCTGTTATTCTGCTGGGGGACTTCAACACCCATGTGGGAAACGATGGTGATGTTTTGGACACTCGGGTGAAGACAGGGGCTGACCTGTCCACTGATCACCATCTACGGCCAGGGATGAATTTATCTCCCCCCTCGGAAGAGGTTTGACCAAATTCCGTGGGAGGTTGGAGACATAGAGTCCGAGTGGACCTTTTTCTCTGCGTCTTTTGTAGATGCTGCCGCCCGCAGCTGTGGCTGTAGGGTCTGCGGAGCATGCCGCAGCACCACAATCCTCGAACCTGGTGGTGGACACTGGCAGTAAGGGATGCTGTCAAACTGAAAGCCCGTGTCCCAGGCTTGGGTAATGCCATGGAGAAGCACTACCAGTTGGCCTTGAAGTGATTCTGGCAAACCGTTCGGCGCCTCAGGAGGGGGAAGCAGTGCTTTACCAACACTGTTTACAGTGGGGGTGGGGAGCTGCTGACCTCGACTGGGGACATTATCGGGCGGTGGAAGGATTACTTTGAGGATCTCCTCAATCCTGCAGTCATGCATTCCCTGGTGGAAGCAGAGGCTACGGACTCGGGGTTGGACTCTTTCATCACCCAGGCTGAAGTCACTGAGGTGGTTAAAAAGCTCCACGGTGGCAGAGCTTTGAGGGTGGATGAGATCCGCCCTGAGTACCTCAAGTCTCTGGATGTTGTGGGGCTGTCATGGTTGACACGCCTCTTCAGCATTGCATGGCGGTTGGAAACAGTGCCTCTGGACTGGCAGACTGGGATGGTGGTCCCCCTTCATAAGAAGGGTGACCGGAGGGTGTGTTCCAACTATAAGGAGATCACACTTCTCAGCCTTCCTGGTAGGCCTATGCCAGGGTATTGGATGCGAGAGTCCGGCCGATAGTCAAACCTCTGCTTCTGGAGGAGCAGTGTGGTTTTCATCCCGGCTGTGGAACACTGGACCAGCTATACACCCTATGCAGTGTACTCGAGGGTTCATGGGAGTTTGCCCAACCGGTCCACATGTGTTTTGTGGACCTGGAGAAGGCATTCCACTGTATCCCTCGTGGTGCCCTGTGGCGGTTGCTTCAGGAGTATGGAGCCGGGGACCCTTTATTAGGGGCCATCCGGTCCCTGTACAAGCGGAACAGGAGTTTTGTCCACATTGCCAGCACTAAGTTGGACCTGTTCTCTGTGCATGTTGGACTCCGGCAGGGCTGCCTTTTGTCACCGGTCCCGTTCATAACTTTTATGGACAGGATTTGTAGGTGCAGCCAAGGGCCGGAGGGTGTCTGGTTTGGGGACCGGTGGCTTTCGTCTCTTCTTTTTGCCGATGATGTGGTCCTGCTGGCCTCCTCTAGCCAAGGCCTACAGCATGCGCTTGGGTGGTTTGCAGCTGAGGTTGAAGAGAAAGCTGAGCCGAAATACGGAGCTCTCAATTTACAGATCGGTCTAAGTTCCTACCCTCACTTATGGCCATGAACTTTGGGCATGACTGATAGAACGAGATCCCAGATACAAGCGGCTGAAACGAGCTTCCTCCGTAGGGTGGTTGGGCACTCCCTTAGAGATAGGGTGAGGAGCTTGGCCATCCAGGAGGAGCTCAGAGTCGAGCCGCTGCTCCTCCACATCGAGAGGAGCCAGCTAAGGTGGCTTGGGCATCTATATCGGATGCTTCCTGGACGCCTCCCTTGGGAGGTGTTTCAGGTACGTCCCACTGGGAGGAGGCCCAGGACACGGCCCTGGACACGCTTAAGGGACTATGTCTCTCGGCTGGCCTGGGAATGCCTTGGACTTCCCCTGGAGGAGCTGGAGGAGATGTCTGAGGAGAGGGAAGTCTGGCTGTCTCTACTGACCCGGTCCCGGATGAAGCGGAAGCCGATGAGTAGGACGAGTACAGGAACTGGAAAATCTGACCTTTGAATACTGATTGAATACAGATTTTAACCACATCCATTAAATTAACATGCAATACCAATAAATAGTTTGTTTTTGTATTCAAAAGTCCTTCTAAAATGTTTTTGTGTTCTGGTGGTACTTGTAAAAATTTAAGAACCACTAATCTAAGCCAATAGGAGTAAATATATACATTGTGTATAATGTAGAGATACAAAGAATGGTGTAAATGAACAGTGAGAAGAGCATTCAAAATAATTTAGCATCAGTGTGTTAATAATGCGGTGTTTTGACTTTCAGTCCTTTTTTGGGTAGATTATATTTGTGACGTTTCACAGCTTGTGCTCGATTGCTTCGATGTTCTGTAACTTCCCTCTCTGTTACTAGGCTTTATTCTTTTACCTTTGGCTTGGTTGATTGCTCAACCTCTTCAAAGATTTGGTCCGTATTGCCCTGGGTCAGCCATTGAATACAGTATACGAAGTGTGTGCTGATCCCCCAAATTGCCATGTGTGAAATCCATCCCACTTGCTCCTGAGGGACTAGTCATATCATTCAAAATGAAACGACCTCCCGTATCCTCCCCTTATACTTCGTCTCCACCGTTCTTTTTTGGACGCCTGAGCCTGTGCAGTTGTGAGGCTTTATAGCAGAAGCCTATTAGACAAATATGAGAAGAATGCTTCAGAGGTCCTGTGATACCAGGTTGTCAGTGTGCCCCACACTCTCATATAAACATATCAGTCATGCTGACTTGAAGGTCTAACTGAATTATATTATTGTCCTATTTTAGTATAAATGCTCTGAAGGGAAATTGCATCTTTCCATATGGGAGAAAATTGCATCAGGTTTCAGGAAGACTGCTTTGCTGGATTTATTAATAACATCTGTCATTGTGTCTCAGTCAATATGGACGTAAAAGCTATTCGTAAGACAAATATGATTAGAATCTATTTCCATGCACGATGTGGCACCCTGTGGCTTTTAAGCATATTGTCCTCAACTTAAGCATCTGCACATTATTTTATAGGTTAAACCTAAACACCACTGTCACATGTTTTTGCCCTCATCTCATATTCTTCAGTTGTAACATGGAGCCAGTACATTAAATCAACAACATAAGAAAAACAAAATAACCAACAGAGAGGACCGAGATGTTAAATTGCGTTATGACTATTATAATGGAGAGGTGTATCCTCTTGCAGCTGGCGGAGCGGTGCATGCACTCGTGTCCTCTAATGAGCCTGCATTGAGGGACCCGTGTGGAAACAAAAGGCTGCGCTTGTCGACCAGACCAGATTCCCTTCACCCACCCTCTTCCTGCTCCCCCAGCACTGAGCGTGACAGACCAAGAGCAGAGCGCCGGTCCCTTCCTGGTGGTGTGATTAGATTGGGGCCGAAGTCTCCAGCTGGCAGGCCTGTCTGTGACTGGAGGCGGCCGTCCCCAGCGCTTGTCACTGCCTGACACCTCTGACAGGCAGGGGACAGCTTCAGCAGACAGGTTCATTAAATGGCATTTTTTACAGCTGGGCCTCTAAAAATGAGGGCTGGGCTTTGTCAAATCCCCAAGTCTACAGGGGCCTGTGCGTGTTAGTTTAGACCAAAGCTTTGTTGTTATGACATTTTTTTTTGATCTGGGCAGTTTGAAATACGCTTTTTTTTCTCCTCTTTAGCCTCTCATTTTTGACAGCTAGCCTTTGGCCTGTACTTTGTCACAGCAGCAAACTGTTCACATTAGCCGTATACCATAAAAGATGCAGTGCGGAAATACTATAAAGATAATCAGCTTATTGCCTTAACAGAACATTAGCCATATTTTTGCTGTAGAGACCTTTAAACCAAGGTCTGACTGTGCTACTCTCTATTATTAATCTCCGGTGTGTTCTCGTGGAAAAATATTAGAGGGTACAATAGAGCAAAATGAAGACTAGACTACTGACGTCTACAAACAACTCAGAGTCTCCAAACAGCTTGCTACGTCTTAAGTGAGTAAATTGTGGCCTTCAAATGATTGCACATCTGTGTGCCTTGCTGTAAAGCATTGCATTCAGGAGTGCGGAACATCTGGCTGCACATGAAGTGGGGTAGGGGGGTGCCTTTCCTTCAAGAGTGGCTGCTGGCCCTCAACAAAATGCCTGCAGCTCTGTAACCATCCCTCCATCACCTCCCTCTCTCTGTTTCTCCTCCACTCTCCTTTCTGGCTCCTCAGGGCTCTGCTGTCTCTATGACAACTGTTTGAGTAGGGGGTTGCAGAGGTGTCAAGCAGGGGCATTACTAGTAGAAGAGCACCAGAGATGCTGTGCTGTACATTCAGCATCTCCACCTAATCCAATTTTAATTGAGCTCAAGAGATTTTGGCTGTGGCACGGAGGTCGGGCATGGGCTATTCCACGGAGAAATTAAGGCAGCCCAGCTTGTGCTGCACTCTTCCAGACTGTCACTATTTTAAATGAGCATTAGCATCAGACCTAACCCAGCACACAATCTTGGATGCTTATTTCCCTCCCTGCCTACTCCACCTTAGTCACACCACACACACACACACACACACACACCTACATACACAGGGACACCCACACTAATGTGGTGCGGTTTCACTCTGCCGTTATATCTTTATTCTTCCACACATTCATTGTCTCAGAAGTGCACCAATGTGTGATTATAACCTGGGGATATGATGAAGCTTCTCCACAGCTCAGACTGTTGTACAGAATTGTTCAGTGAGATGGAAGGAAATGGGAAAGGTGTGTGAGGGAATCATTCTCACCTGTCAGAACATCTGTCTGGATTTTTTTTATGTGTGGATCATTTTTGTCCTCTGGTGTTGGATACACTAATGATTCTTTGTCTGCTCTTTCTTTTTATGTTATGGCTGTTATTGATTATGTATGTGTCCCTAACCCGTGAGGCTGTTTTGATGACTACTTGTGTTTGGTCCATTTAATGGTGTAAACCAACAGATAAGTGTGAAAGAGAATCTGTTGATAGCAGCATGTTTTGTTGAAACATGCCTGGAGTTATGTTATATCTAAATATTTCTCAGAAGTTGAAATAAGAATTGAATAAACTAAAGATATGCTGATTACCCCAGTCTCTTTTCTGTCACTGGATTAAACCCACTTTTGCCTTCAGACCTGCCTTCTTTAATTGGGCTTATTTGTCGTCTGCACATCGTTTATGCAAATCGCCTAACCCACCACATCGCAAATTTGCTCTACTGGATTGTGATCTGGAGACTGTAAAGGCCATAGGAGTAAACTGAACTCATTGCAAAGCAGTGGAAATGATTGGTCTTGAAAATTTAAGAAGATGAGCAGCTTCTGTGATACTCAAGCCTGCCCATCTGGCACCAGCATACCACATTGAAGGTCACTTATATTCCTTTTTTGTCCCATTCTAAAGCTTAATTTGAACTTGAGCAAGTCGTCTTCACCCCACCTAGATAACTAAATGTGTTGAGTTGCAGCCTTATTTGCGGTAGTAAGCAATTTAACATGTGTAACTAACAAAGTAGCCACTGACTATAGATTTAGTATATAATCATATGAAATTTGTATTTTTTTATTTTTTCATATGTGCAGTATAGCAACAGTGCTTGTGACTAAGTGTATCTAGACCCTCATAAAAACGTCATCTTCAACTTCATGTTCTTTAATTTCTTCTAGTCACGTGACTGGTTACACTGGATTTAAGATGGTGCTTCACATAGTTCAGGTGTATAAAGAGCCAAGTGCTTAAAACAACATCTTGGTGCAGCAATAAATGAGCCAAGAATTTCAGATACTCACTTTCCTTTTCTGCAATATCCATGGCTGTGCAAACACACAATTTTCTGATTTGTCTTTATTCACAATTATAACACAGAATTTTCAATCCTCAAAGTTTGTCAGCAGCCCTTATCATCTGCACGTTTGTATCAGAATTCATTAAGTAAATCAGTTATATTGTAATTATAATTACCTTTATTTTCACCTCTGTCATGACTCCTAGGTCTTGGTGTACACTGATGGTTTGCATGGGAAGTGGATGTTCAGCGAGATCCGGGCTGTCTTTTCCAGACGCTACCTTCTGCAGAACACTGCAATGGAGGTCTTCATGGCTAATAGAAGTAAGGAAAGTAGCAAATAAATCATTTAAAGTTTTTTACCCCAATTTGTTTATTAATATTCACTTATCCTTCTGTTTGCAGCCTCTGTTATGTTTAACCTTCCGGACCAGGACACTGTAAAAAAAGTTATCTATTGTCTCCCTCGAGTAGGGGTGGGCACTAGCTATGGACTTCCACAAGCAAGGTACGATAAGAGATGCCAAGTAAAGTTAAACAAAATCTTGTTAGTATTAGAGTTCATATTTGAGCACAGTTCAGCGTGTTGTATCTTGGTGCATCCATTCAGCCTGGAGCAACTGAGTTTATTTGTAGTCCCATTGCTCCAGACACTGAAGTGGATGTTCACTGACCCTGACTGAACTGACCTAAATCTCCAACTGAAAATTCTATATAGTCAGGCCAATGACCACAGAGGGAAAAAAAAGAAACAGAGATTCCCTTTAGGATTTCATGGTGCTAAAAGGCTATTTGTTTTACTGCTCTAAAACAAACAGTCCCACATTCAGAGGATATAATAGAACTGCCATCTTTGCAGGATCCTAATTAACATTTTGCTTTCCCTTTAATATCCTGGATTAGAAGCCATGCAACACTGCATTTACATGTTGTTTGCACTTGGGGATTTTGTGGATGATTCATGGATTTAAAGCAGGGTTGCCCAACTCCAGTTCTAGAGTGATAATATCCTGCAACTTTTAGATGCAGCCCATCGCCAACATACCTGAGTCAAATAGCTGAATTCCCTTATCAGCATGTCAGCTCTCATGTAAGCTCTGCAGAGGCCTTTTTATGAGCTTTTCATTTGGTTCAGGTGTGTTGGAGAAGCAATTCAGCTAAAAGCTGCATGAGATTATTTCTCAAGGACTGGAGTTGGTCACTCCTGATTAAAGCATTGCTTAAAACCTTTTGAAGTTTTTTTAAATGTCCACAAATATCTAAATCTGTGAAGAACTTTATCTCCAATTCTTGTTTGAATGTTTTTAGGCGAATCTCCCAGGCAACCCCTCGGCAACTTATTAAATCCTCGAACATGACCCAACGCTGGCAGAGAAGAGAAATCTCCAACTTTGAGTATCTAATGTTTCTCAACACCATAGCTGGTAAAGTTTTAATGAAAGCATTTACCTGATTTCCAAGTAAAATTCTTTATTTGAAACTGTCAAGTAGCTGATAGTGTAGAAATAATGAATTCAGGGATTAGTTTTGTTTTTTTGCACCCATCAGTTAAATTTATTGGCTTTGATTTGTTTTCTTTCGTGTCCAGGTAAACTTAATGACCTGCAATAGTTTAAAGTTTGAATCTAGCAGGATCAATAATTTTTATGTGTCAGTGGTGCTAGAAACATACACTAAGTGGGCTCAGGTATGTCGTATTTGTTTAAGAATCCATGGTGGCTTTAGGCGATACTCAACACAGTAAACTTCACTGTTCATGAGTATCTGCCGTCTGAAGCAAAAAGCAGGCGCAGTGGATTTTGCCAGATAATTAGTGCCTGGTTCTGTGAAAGTGTACACGAGTGTCTGCAGAGTTGAAAGGTTCTGTTGTCGACTCTCTGATCTGAACTGCGACTAACAGGGAAGGCAATAACAACTGCACGCTACTCTGCTCAGAGAGGTGTCATCCTCTCTGTCGCTGCATATTCATGCATATTTATATTTAGCTTGTGCTTGAGAGTCGATACATTATTGTCAGCTAATTAGATGTAAGGCAGACACAAAAACATGCCCAAAATTCATTAAAAATCCCTAGTAATGACCTGAGCTGCCAGATATGTCAGAATAGTGTGGAGAGGGAGACAGTCAGGGGGTGAAGTGCTGGGAAGAGGCGCGAACAGGAAGACTTCTTCTAATTAAACACTATTCCACTGTTATTAACATCCTGCCACCCTAACTCAGGACTCAGCACCACTGGGTCTCACCACACCAACGCCCGACTCCATCCTCTGTGCTCAGCCTGCTGTTTCCTTTCCAGTGTGTACCATTAACCTTGATAATTATGCTCTCTAGCCTTCCCCCAGACCTTTCCAGCTACTCTGAGGAAAACTTCTCACCGACTAGCCTGTCAGAAGCTTAGATTGCTTTGGCACATTTAGATTCCCGTGCCAACTTCCTGCAAAAACAGAGCCACTCCATTGAAATTTCAATTTAAAAATATTTTGTAGTCATTAAACTCCTCTGAAGGTGTTGTACACGAAACAGCAAATAAGTCTTTTTAATGAAGAAATGTTCATCATATCATATTGTAAATGTAAACTGTAATCTGTCATCTCTTTGTATAAATCATGCTTATGTTTTATGTTTTGTTTAATAAGGTTATTTTGTTGAATGCCCAGAAATTTATTGATTATAGGACTCTGCATAAATAGGATGATGAAAAAATAACCACGTTTCATTTTTTTTGTAATTTGCTTCAAAAGAGCCAGAAAGTCCTGTAATCTTCTGAGATCACCCAAAGCAGCAGTTGTAGAGATTTTTTTTTAAAGTAAAGATTTTCAGCTCAGTTTTTTTCCATAGAATACATTCTTGTTTTTGTGCTTGATTAACTCAAGCAAATAAAATTAACCAGCAGTAGTTTTAAGTTGTACCTATAAGCCCCTAATTATTTCCAGTGTATTTGACACAAAATCATAATTTCTTTTTCATGTTTAGTTTATAAAAAAAGAAGAAAGTGTATTTTTAAAAGATGTTCCTAAGAAACAGGTAAATAGTTTTAGCAGTTGACACAATCTGTAAAAAGTATACATTTTCAGTTGCTCTAAAGTGCCATGAGAAATTGTTTGCCCCCTACAGATTTGTGTTTGCTTTTCTGTCAGACTTACACGTTTCAGATCATCAAACTTTAATATCAGACAACGAAAATCTGATTAAATACAAGAAAGAGAGTTTTTAAATATTGGTTTATTATGCTATGGTAAAACAGTTTTCCACCCATCATTAAGGGAAAAAGATGTTCAAATCAACCTGGATCCATGTGAAAATCTAATGCCCTCCTAAACCAACCTAACAGCCAGCTGTGTCACACTTGGTGGCAACAACTGTCATTAGGTGTTTGCAATAACGGACCATCACTCTTTTAGGATGAGGAATTTTGCTTCACAGATTACTATAAATTTAGACACATGGAGGGTTTTCAACCATGAACATCTTGTTGATGTCACAGCATATCAACTGGATATTTGCCCAGACTTTGATTAGGCCACTCCAAAACCTTCATTTGGATCTACTGAACCATAAAGACGTGGTCATGTTGGTTTGATAGGATCTTTGTCCTGCTGTTTAACCCAAGTGTGCTTCAGCTTAATGTCACAAACTGTTGGCCAGACATTTTACTTCAGGATTTTCTGATTTAGAGTGGAATTCATGGTTCCATCAATTACAACATGTTATCCAAATCCACTGAATAAGCACAGAAGAGGTTTGCAATGCTGTACATGTTGTTCTAGGTTATTTTATAACTTCCTAAATGACTCGATAATGCCCCTATGGAGTCCCAAAGTCTTATTAATGGCTTTGTATGCCTTTCCAAACTGATAGACATCAATGAATTAGTTTTTTTTTATTTGTTTTTGTATTTCTTTAGAACTGGATTTGGTGTTCTGCTTTTCTTTTTGCCTGTTTCCTGTTGTCACAGGTTTTATTTATGTGGTTTCTTGATTCTACAGGTACATAGGACTTTTTCAATTAATTTTTTTATTCTTCATATAAAAATAAAATAACTTTTTTAATTAATTCAGGTTCTCTTTCTCTGATGTAAAAATGTGTTTGATGATCTGAAACATGTAACTCTGAACATAAAAGCTCAAAGAAGAATTTTGTGAAGGGACAAATACTTTTTTACAACACTGAATCCAAAGTTGGCTTAAGTGTACTACTACGTGATCTTAATAGAAGAGTAGCTGTCAGTCTCTGGTGCTAAAGATTTCTGAATTTTATGTGATCAGTACAAATAATCAGTTAGAAAACTCGTTGAGAGTGCTGAAACCAAAATTTTAAAATTATGTTACATTTAATTTAGGGATCTTTGGGATCTTGTCAATTCATTTATTCATAAAAAATATGGGCAGTCAAATTTCAATCAACCATGCAATACTGGATCTAGGAAGCATCTTATTTACAAAGTTAAAATTTTTGCAAATGACAACAAGCACACTTCCAATGCAAAAAGCAAAAGCTCACAAAGTTCACTTAAAGAAAATAAATGAAAGCCTGTCTGAGAAAATGTAAGATAAATGAAGAGAGTTATATAGAATAATGAGTTGTTCAAAAATCACATTGCGATGCTGTGTCCCAGATTTTCAAATTATTTAAATACTGTTTTGGTAAATGCTGTACTTATATAGTGCTTTTCTAGTCTCATTGACTAAAGAAAGTACTTTTGCTAGTAAAAGTAACATTTACCTATTCGCATACATGCAGAATTGGCAGACGACTTGGGGTTCGGTTTCTTGTGGTGGGGGGAGGGGGCTAAAAGTAATTAAAAAGGTAAAATATTTTTGGCAACGCTAATTTTACTCTTAATTTCTTCCCATGAGTTATTGACACATGTTTTCCCTCTGAAAATCTTATTTCCTCTTACTGGGCATAAAGGAAGCTGACGTCCGGCAAATCAGCAGTCCAAAAATGCAGAGACATCAAAGGCATTTAGTAGCATGAATCTATAGTTCTATAATTATAACCACTCAACTTGCAGACAGGTTTCATGTGACTATCACCTTTTATTGACAACTCACACTCAGCAGCTCGTGTCAAGGGAAACAAAGGAGACATTCTCACATTCTCTGGTTTACAGTGCTTTGCAAAAGTACATATACCCCTTGAACCTTTCACATTTTGTCACATTGCAGACAAAATTGTCAGTGCTTTTTGTTTAGATCTTATTTTATTGGCCAACACAAAGTAGATCAATTATGTGAAATAGAGAGAAAATTATACACTGCCTGGCCAAAAAAAAAAAGCCACCTGGATTTAACGAAGCAAATAGGTACGAGCCTCCCATTGGATAATTACTGCATAGGCGATTATGTTTCAGCTGGCAACAAGTTATTTAACCCCAACTGGTGCAATGAGTTGCTTTTCATTTCTTAAACAACCATGTCGAAAGACACATCCCGTGGTTGTGGAAAAGATGTAAGTCTGCTTCAGAAGGGTCAAATCATTGGCATGCATCAAGCAGAGAAAACATCTAAGGAGATTGCAGAAACTACCAAAATTGGGTTAAGACCTGTCCAACGCATTATTAAAAACTGGAAGGATAGTGGGGACCCATCGTCTTCGAGGAAGAAATGTGGCCAAAAAAAAAATCCTGAATGATCGTGATCGGCAATCACTTAAACATTTGATGAAATCAATTAGAAGAAAAACAACAGTAGAACTCCGGGCTATATTTAGTGAAAGAGCATGTCCACGCTCACCACGCAAAGGGAACTCAAGGAACTGGGACTGAACAGCTGTGTAGCCTTAAGAAAACCACTTATCGGTGAGGCTAACCGGAAAAAAGGCTTCTATTTGCTAGGGAGCATAAAGATTGGACTCTGGAGCAATGGAAGAAGGTCTGATGAGTCCAGATTTACCCTGTTGCAGACTGATGGGCGCATCAGGGTAAGAAGAGAGGCAGGTGAAGTGATGCACCCATCATGCCTAGTGCCTACTGTTCAAGCCTGTGGGGGCAGTGCTATGATCTTGGGTTGCTGCAGTTGGTCATGTCTGGGTTCAGCAACAATATGTGTTTAAAGAATGAGGTCAGCTGACTACCTGAATATACTGAATGACCAGGTTATTCCATCAATGGATTTTTTCTTCCCTGATGGCAGGGGCATATTCCAAGATGACAATGCCAGGATTCATTGGGCTCGAATTGTGAAAGAGTGGTGCAGGGAGCATGAGACATCATTCTCACACATGGATTGGTCACCACAGAGTCCAGACCTTAACCCCTTTGAGAATCTTTGGGATGTGCTGGAGAAGGCTTTGCGCAGCGTCAGACTCTACCATCATCAATGCAAGATCTTGGTGAAAAATGATTGCAACTTTGAGTGGAAATAAATCTTGTGACATTGCAGAAGCTTATCGAAACAATGCCTCACCAAAGGCGTGCCGTAATCAAAGCTAAAGGTGGACCAACAACATATTAGAGTGTGTGACCTTTTTATTTTGGTGGTGACGTTTTGTTTGGCCAGGCAGTGTACATGCTTTTCAAAATTTTGCAATGAAAATAATATGTAAAGTGTGGTCCTTGTTTGTGTTCAGCCCCCTTGGAGTCAGTATTTTGTAAAACCAACTTTTGCTTCAATATCATCTACACGTTTTAGGATGATAGATTGAACAGTATTATGTGATATGTTCTTCTTAGGATATTTGTTTATTATAGAAACTATGCATTAATTTTATTCTCAATATGGTCTCTGACGTGTCTGTGTTCCATGGTCTTCATGATGCAGTTTCACTGATGCTCTCTAACAAAGCTCTAAGGTCTTCACAGAACAGCTGTATTTACACTAAATTTAGATTACACACAGACTAAATTTACTTCGGATTTTTATTATTTAAAGAATTTGAAAACCATGTAACCCTCTACTTCCCTGTGTTTCTCTGTCATGTAAAATCCCAAGAATATACAAAAATATACTCCACTGCTTGTTTTTCTTTCAATCTGTCATCACTCACATATTTTTGTCTGCCAACCGTGTCTAGGGAGGACATATAATGACCTGAACCAGTACCCAGTCTTCCCATGGGTACTCACCAACTATGACTCTGAGGAGCTGGACTTGACCCTTCCAGGAAACTTCAGAGATCTCTCCAAGGTATGAAGACCTATAGGCCATGCAACTTAATGTTATTTATAAAAGAGGGACAAGGAGACACAATTTGTATTTATTGGTTGGGGATGTCCTTATATAGATTTAAATAGCAACATATTATAACATTTCAAAAGATCTATCAACAATCTAAATTTAGAGGTTAGTGTAAGTAGTCTACAAAATGTAACAAAAGGGAATATTTAAGTCTTTACATTTTTAAGATATACTGTACATGATGACCTTATGAATAATGATTGGCAATATAGCAAAATCACCATATGATAGTTATTTTACAGTAAAATGACTAACCGTTTCATAAACCACTAAAGTAAAATCCGAGGCAAAATAACATTTCTGAAAAAAATGGCAGTTGTGCAATATTGCCAACTTGTTTCAACTACAATAGTACACAAGTAGGACTTCAAGTACACTGTCTTAGACTCTTTGGCCTTTCTTAATTTTTTTTTTTAAGATTAAAAACTGCAACAACACTTGGGTAAAGTTCACTCTTGCTTCATATTATGGATCTAATGGTGAGTTGGCCAGGTTTTGCTGCAGCAAAGCATCCCTAATTATAACACTTCCACCATCATGCTTCACAACTGGTATGAGGTTATTTCCCTTGAATGCTGTATTTGGTTTATGCAAAACAGGAGATTTGTTCTGGTATTGTTAAATTTTAGACTCATCTGTCCAAAGAACATTATTCCAGAAGTCCTGGTCTTTGGCTGTTGTTTTGCATGTCCTCCATTTTAGATTATTTTCTGTACAGTAGAATAGCTGATGTTATATTATTTTGAGACATTCTAGTACCTTATCAGATTTATAAGGCCTTGGACAGCTCAACAGACAGACAGGCATGTACAGGCTTTGTAAAAGCTTGTTGTAACTCACTTTTTTGAGTCTGTTCACCTGATAGCATCAGGTCATAAAAACAGCATTGCACCAAATTATGACAATTCTAAAACGCATAAAGCTATGCAATAACATGAGCCCTGGTAATGCTTCCCAATCACTGGAGCTCAGACACAATGTCCCTATTGCCCTGCAGCACTGATGAATAAATTTCAACGTTGATTTTTTTTTTACTGAAGGGGAGAAAACAGCAGATTACTATACCACAAACCATGGCCTGGTTTACTGGTTTTCCACCCCCTTCTGTCTCTATGTTTCGCTCTTGCACACTTTTGCTCACTGACCTGAAAACAGTCGCATTCCTGTCTGAGCACTCACTCACTTCAGTGCTGCCTTTTTCTCTCTTCTTCCCTTGAAGCACCAATGATTTAACTTAGAGCCAAGCTTTCCAGTCTTACTTCTCAACATTTTGCATCAATTATTAGGTTTCAGTGTACATTTTCATAAACTTCAGAATAAGTATGCAAGTAACTAAAAGCGAAGAAAAAAAGTTAAGTCATTGTGCATTCTCAATTTCAATAACCCAGAACATCTTAAGCTACAACTGAGTTATCTAGCTACGGTCACTTAAGCAACTCTCAGCTTTACCTGTTGGTATTCTCAGTCCACCTTGGTACCCACCGCATGTGTGTGTATATGCAAGTGTGTTTGAGGGTTGTTGAGCAGAGCTGAGCCACATGCAACCCAACTGCCCTGGGGAGACAGTTATTTATTGTAATGTATTCCAGTGACATCCTCCCATGCTGTTTACAGGCCTGAGCTGCCTTCATTAGCATGGGTTCATAGCCCATGTCTCCTGACAGTTGTCCTTGGAACCTTTGGGCATATTCCTCCAAAAGTTCACTGATAGTGTTGCAGAGAGGGACAGAGGCCTTCACACATGTCCTCTCTTCTCGGTCTGCCCTTTTGTTCCATGATGGGTCAGTGATACTGGTACAGTCTCTGGAGACCTGTTCATTGTATAGTTAGACTGAGTGTCTTCCTTGGGTATATTTCCAGTGCATGTGGTTTTAGTTTAAGGGGTTGATGTCTGTGTTAGCAGTGATCTGGTATTGTCTTATGATTTTGAACTTGGCATAAACTGGTATAAGATTTTCACATTATAATATCCTAGAGTAAAAATGCCGTGGTTTTATGGTATCACTGTATGTATTTATATTAAAACATAATGTGCAACATGATTTATTGCTTTTATTAAAAACAAAAAAACGCAACAATTATCTCTACTACTTTTAGCAATGAAACATATTGATTATTACAGTTATACTGTTATCCTTAACATTTATTGTTATTTTGATTTTTGATACATATACTTAAGCAAAAATACCATTAAAATGTATCAGTATTTTTCCAGGGTTTGTATACCCAATTTTACTGTCATATTTTAGCCTAGGCTCTTAAACTCCAATACCTGTCTCACACCTTGTAGACGTGTCCCTGGTTCAGCGCACCTGGATCAAATAGCTGAATTACTGCTAGTCCTGCTAATGACCTAATTATTTAATACTGGTTTGCTGAACCAGATTCACATTGAAAAGTTTCTGGAACTGCCTTTCTGAGGATGGACGTTTGCGACATTTGTTTTAGCAGTTTTTCTCCTTATAGAATAACATGAGTATAATATGCTATTAGCTGGTTAATTACTCCAACTGTAGATTATTTTATTTATTTTAGCAACCTGTAAGGAACCTTGGCTGCAACAATTTGCCCTTTTCCACATTTTCTTTCAATAACAGGTCCTTATTCATAGCTCCTTCTCATAGAATAGCACAAGTATAAACAGCTGACATTGGCTGGTGAATTAGTTGGGCAACCTGCTCAGGTAGACGGCCTGCATCTATCTATTTTCTATCCTCATTTAATCTTTCCAGGATCTCAGGCAGCTGAATAGGTCACCAGTCTATCACAGGTCAACACAGTGACGCGCAACACAAAAACAAAACTATCTATGTATGCACTCACACTTTAAGGCAAATTAGAATGACAAACATGCATGTTTTTGGACTGTGTGAGGAAGCCAGAATACCCAGAGAAAACCCACATATTCACACGGAGATCATGCAAGCTTCATATAGAAAGTCCCAGGCCGGACCTTCTTGCTATTAGCCAACGATGCAAACCCCACTACATGACTGTGGATCCCCAGTCACACAGTCAGCTGCTTAACAATTGTACTTTCAAAGTGTTACCTTACCCTCCCTTAGGTTTAACACCATGGCTGCCTGTATTTTTCACCACCGGAAATATTTACAGACAGCTGAATTTGTCTTTCTTGTTTGTCAACCTTCTTGCAGCCTGCTGTCTGGCAAGGCACAGCAACAGAAAGGGGAGGGGGTATCACTAGGTTTCCATATACACATTATAGTCAGAGAGAACTCTGGTGCCCCGGCACTTTCTCTTACATCTCAAACCAAAGGAGCAGTTATGATGGAAGTTTTGCTTCAGTTCTGAAACTGGTAATTTTTAAAACCTTTGTGTGTACCTTAATACCAGTAACCAACCCATGGATCCCTGACATTTTGTTGTAATCATTTTGGTGGGTTTTCCTGTAATACAGACAACTATATCTTACAATCAATGTTAAACTGTTCCATCTAAAATCTCTTGAAATGTATGAGTTGTGCAAGAAATTTCAATGAATAAAAATTTTCCGTTTCAACAAAATTTTTGATTGCTTGAGTCTATATTAAATTAAATTCAAAATTGGATTTTATTTTAACATTTCTACTAGACCCACGATGTCTTAACAACACACACATCATACACATTTTAGTCTATTTCTTACATATGTTAAATTTTATATACAGTATAGGTGGTTATAAAATCAGTGCTGTCAGCCGTCATCCACTGGTATTTGGACTGCAGTTTTGAAACATTCACCTTCTGCAGTCAGAAGATATGTACAAATGCATAAGAGTAAGAATATTTTTTTTCTTTTATTTTTTGCATGATTGAACATTATTGGATTAACCAACTGCAATGTGTGGTCTACTGACTTTTTAATAACATTTCTCTTTTACAATTTAATCTCACACTAGAGTTGCACAAGGCTCACTTTCCCACAGATTAGTCATAGTCAAAACCTGCTTCTACCATGTGATTGACTGTCACTAGGTGGACACCATTGTTTAAACTGCTCCAGGTCTGATCCACCACATAGTATCCTCCCAAATTTGTACGCACCCACAATTGCCTGCTGATTAGGCATTCAATGAACTGTAAGCAGTGTTACTGAACATTTTACTGTTGTGCCTCGAGGCCAAACTTCTGCATATTTGGATGTCAGATATATTTACGCAGTGAAGTGTTTCATTAGATCCTAATGATTATTTCTTGATGGAGTGACAAGTCTATGATAGGTGAAGGGAAGTTTCCTCATAGTTGTTAAATGGTGCAATAAAGATTTTAATTGCAAAAGAAAGTGAAAGAAGCAGATGTAGTTTACCTCTGCTTTTTCTCACCTTTATTACAATTCATGTCATGTATGTAATGTAAAACAGAATTAAAAACATATTCATGTAAATAGTTCTAAAAAACGGCATAACTGCATCTATGAACCACTGCAATGCAGTTTAAACTAAGATTTTTACCCAAATTGTAGTTTTATCAATTTCAGCAACTTAAAAGGAAGCTTGGCTGCCACATATTGCCCTTTCTGCACTTTCTTTCTATAACGGATCCTTATTCATTCTCGCTTTCATTCCAGCCAAGCTGTTTGTGAGCACATCTGCTTTATCTTGATTTGGAGCAACTTGATTGCATTAGACTGGAGCTCCATGCAGAGCTGCTTCTGACAACGGAAGCAAAAATGACTGTGACTTGCCCTGACAGAGCACCATAGCAACATACAGTAATGTAATTTGTTTTGAAATATAAAATGCAATATGCTTCTCTTTGGGAGGTGGCTTCGACATAAGCAAACAAAAGGAGACACTGTTCGCGTTCACTCACCAACAGCCATGGTCGTTTCCAGTTGCCTTGGTGAGCAACAGCAGCGCTGATCCTGATTGGATCTGAAGCCAGTCAAAGTTTGATCATACTTTGCTTAGTTCTGTTGATGTGTTTCAGTGGGTCAGGTGTTATACAAGAAATGAACTCGGATAAAAGTAAGTGTGGAACTGTCTAATGCAGTTGTTTTCATTGTCTTATATCTATGATCAGTGTGATATGCAATGCAGAGAAAAGGAACGAGGTGATTTTTCTTTGTTGCAAAGAGGCAACAGAGCCCGTATTGAACTTAACAGATGGTGAATATGACAGCACTAAAAGCACTAAAGTGCTACTGACATGCTTATGCAATAAATTAGTTTTTTTATTTCACATGAAATCCAAATCATGCATTCTCCTCATAAAAGTTATAGGTCCCCACGGTTAAGTTATTCGTTTGAAATTAATGCAAAACTTAACTTTAGAGATAGTTATTTAAATATCAAATATAATGTTACCTTTAACTTTATATTATAAATCATATTTGTTGGACATCTGGCCAAGTCAGCATCCAGGCTGTGTTAAAGATGTAGTGTATACGTACTGACCTGGAAATAGCAGTTCATGATAAGCTTTAAGTGTCCCAGAAACAACAATTTGGGCTCTTCATTATGCAAAGCTTCCATGTTTCTGTAGCCTAGTCCGTAGTCTGAGTGACCACAGTGCTCAAGTAGTAACTCTCTCGCGGCTACATATTCTATGACACATTTTATCCATTCTTTACTTGGGAGTAATAGATTCATGTAATATATGTTGATAAGATTATATCTCTTAATGATTGTTATTTATTGTATTCAAAAGAGGTCACAATTTAGCATTGTCTTTTGTTGCTCTATATTTATGAGGATTGAGACTTTTAAGTCTCTCCAGTCGTATTTTATTCCTTGAGAGGTTGCTGTCGGATTGATTATGGGTGCAACTTCTGCTATTATAGTGGGTAGTAGGTTACTGTGAAGCAGTTTGTTTTGAATGCTTTTTGTAAATATGGAGCTGTATTTTAAAGAACCCACCGAAACCTCTGTAGACCTGTTCTGTTTTCTTTGTTAACAAAAGCCCACAGAGAAAATGTTGTGCTAGGTCTGCGATTGACCATCAGAGAAGACACTTAAGTTTCTGAAAAAAAAATAACAACACTGCTGAGCTCAGATCAGGTATGATTTTAGGGTTGAAATTTAACAGGTAATGTAGTTAATGTTTTATGTCACCATCTATGATCGTTAATAACTCATCTGTACATGACATTCAGGGCTTTTTTCCAACCCTGACCGCATTCTCAATCTACAACAGAGAATTATCGCTTTAAAATTAGTCACACTGAATTAATATGGCCTTTTAGCATATTTAAAAAAATAGTTAATGCCAAATCAACATTGAATTAATTTCAGTCAGGCAGTCATTTTCTATACCCCTTCTTCCATAGTGGGTCGCGGGGAAGCTGGTGCCTATCTCCAGCAGTCTGTGGGCGGGAGGCGGGGTACTCCCTGAACAGGATGCCAGTCCATCGCAGGGCAACAAACAAACAACCATGCCCACACTCATTCACACACCTAAGGCCAATTTAGAGAGACCATTCAACATAGAGGCATGTCTTTGGACTGTGGGAGGAAGCCAGAGTACCCGGAGAGAACCCACGCATGCACGGGGAGAACATGCAAACTCCATGCAGAAAGACCCCAGCCGGGAGTCGAATCCAGGACCTTCTTGCTGCAAGGCAACAGTGCTACCAACTGCGCCACAATGCAGCCCCTGAATTAATTCATTTTTTTATTATTACTATTTTCATAATTTTGCAGCTGCAAGGCTCTGATTGGCCTGATCCCCCAACAGACATACAGTAGCTATCTGTATTTATTCTGGCAATGACACTAGAACCAGAATGTGTGGTGTTAAAGCTCTGACTAGGCTGAGAGGTTTTTAGATTGTCCATAGCTTTTAACCCATTCTGTGGCAATGAAGATGACAAAGTAGCTAAATATGCTAATATATGTAATCAATGACCATTTCTCCAGGTCATACCCCAACCTTTGAAAGATGAAGGGTGTAAAAGTAATGTTCCTGATTTTTATTCTCTTCATTTGCTTTTCAAGAAGCCGAGTGTTTACATGTAGGAAAGTTCGGTCAGAAGTCAAGTCCTTAATTCATGCAAAGATGAGAGATGAGGGATCACAAACCTAAGATGTAACATTATTATACATTTAGCTCCCCTTTTTCTTTTATCTACTTATTTACCTAAACTTGTCACACCCCTGAATGCACAATTGCATCTTTTTTTATTACAAAAAATAAATCTTTCACATTGTTTTTATTTGTCTAGTACAATTTGGCATACAGCCGCTTTCAAAATGCAAAGATTTCAAAACAGTAGGATACACATTTCCTTTAAATTGATTTATTCTACAAAGAATAACTAAAAGTAAAGTTATGCTCATTGCCATATGGTTGGCCTTATGAATGGCATCACATGCCAAAAATAATGCTGCAGGCCCCATCAGACAGGGGCATGTTCTGTTGTTATCTGTAAATGTCTTTGCTTGCAAAACACAAGTTTCGAGATGATGAATAAAGGGTTTTTGTTTCTGCACAAGAGGCCTGTACTGGTAATCCTTATTACATTTATACTAACACAGCTGAACAACTTGGGAACACTGTGAGAATGTTTTTGCTTCATTCATGTACAGCCAGACAATGATTTAATAGGAAATACCTTGTCAACTAAATTGTTTTTGGATCCCTTCTGTGTAGCTTGGGGCTTCTTACAAAAAGTAACCTTGTATTTTGCCTCCCATGTTTTCTTTCAAAACAAACCACACACACATTTTTTATGTATGTAAAATATAGAACTTGTGTTATCAGGTGAACTTATGATTTCTCTAAAAAACACCTAAATTTTAACTAAACCTGCTACCATATATTCATTCACTATATGGCCTTTTTTCTGGCACTACACCCCATAGTATTTTTAAAGCAACAAACATGAATATAGGCTACTTGCAGTTCACTTCTCCATCTTTGATTTCCTATTTTTCAAATGTATTTTATTGATTCTTTTTTTTTTGCCCTTCTCTAAACTGCATTAGTCAAACTAGCAGTGGCTTGATGGAGTGTGTGACGTCTTGTGGCTCACACCCTAATCCATCTGGGCCAAGACGTCACATGCAAGGCTATTACCACCCCATAAATCTATGTAGATCTCAATAAACTTCTCCTTCAGTCTATTCTGTTGTGCTAACACTGATGTGGTATGCCATTAAACTTAGAGGAAGAACAAAAATGTCTCCATTTAGTTAGGACCTTTTAAGCTTAAAGCCTGAGGAATGTGCAGTCTGCCACACAAAGATGTGACTGTAGAGATGCTGTATCTGAGTTTGACAGACACTTCATCTGGATAAAGATTAACAGCAGAGTTTGAATAATTCCAGGAAATTGCTATAGTTTTATATTTCGATCTAAAAACATTTGTAGTTGAAGGCGCTTATGTCATTTCTTCTAAACCTTCTGTTGCAGCTTTGAGGCAGAAAAGCTGTCATTGATTAAATTACCAGTCTTCCTCCCCCCATGTTACTAATTCAGTGATACTGAGCATATTAATATTGACTGCCAATATGCCTCTAGGGCTCTTATATTGGATGGTGTGATTGAAAATGCAGGAAAAGCAATTTATTTACCACTAAATGTAGGTTTAATGGGGGTAATTTTGTTGCATTAAGAACACATGAAAATGAAAGGGCAAAGCCTGAGTTATGGTGTCACAACAATGCAAAGTTATTATGGAGGAGGATGTTTAATTATTAACCACACTATCAAAGCTTCTAACAGTGAAATAAGTGTCTCAATGGTGTATGCAGAAGACTACATATTTTGTTTTATCTTCATTATTATGCACAATCAACAAAGAGATCAATGACTTTCTTCCCCATTACATTGTTCTAATCATAGGACAATAATTTGGCCAATGTTGAAAAACTTATTCTTTGTTCAGATTTTGGGGATCTTTGGTGACATATAGACCTGCTTCTTCTTTTTCATAAAAAAATGTGTTTTAGCAGTAGAACCCCAATTTCAGTGTAGTTGTGACGATGTGTAAAACGTAAATAAAAACAGAATACAATGATTTGCACATCTTGTTCAACCTATATGCAATTGACTACACTACAAAGACAAGATATTTAATGTTCAAACTTCATTGTCCTTTTGCAAATATTTATTCAGTTTGAATTTGATGTTTGCAACACGTTCCAAAAAAGCTGGGACAGGTGCATGTTTACCACTGTGTTACATCATCTTTTATTTATACAACGCTCATTGAGAGTTTGGGAACTGAGGACACTAATTGATGAGGTTGAATTCTTTCCCATTCTTAATAGATGTACAACTTCAGTAGCTCAACAGTCCGGGGTCTCTGTTGTCATATTTTGGACGTCATATTGCACCACACATTTTCAAATAGAGACAGGTCTGGGCTGCAAGCCCCGCACTCTTTTACACGAAGCCACGCTGCTGAAACATGTGCAGAATGTGGCTCGGCATTGTCTTGCTAAAATAAGCAGGGATGTCTCTGAAAAAGACGATGCTTGGAAGGTAGCACATGTTGCTCCAAAACCTGTATGTACCTTTCAGCATTAATGCTGCCTTCACAGATGTGCAAGTTACCAATTCCATGGGCACTAACATACCCACATACCATCACAGATGCTTGCTTTTGAACTTTACGCTGATAATAAACCGGATAGTACTTTTTCTGTTTGGCCCAGAGGACACGATGTCCATGATTTCCAAAAGCAATCTGAAATGTGGACTCGTCAGACCACAGCACACCTTTCCACTCTACGTCAGTCCATCTCAGATGAGCTCAGGCCCAGAAAAGCCAGTGGCATTTCTGAGTGTTGTTGATATTTGGCTTTCGCTTTGCATGCCAGAGTTTTAACTTGCACTTTTAGCGTCAAACTGTGTTAACTGATGATGGCTCTCTGGAGTGTTCCTGAGCCCATGTAGTAATATCTGTTACAGAAAGATGTCGGTTTTTATTGCAGTGACTCCTAGTCTTTTGTTGCCCTTGTCCCAGCGTGTTTGTGTTGCAAGAATCACATTCAGAATGAGTGAATGTTTGCAAAAAACAATGATCTTTATCAGTGTGCACATTAAATGTCCTGTATTTGGATCTAATTTGAACAGGAATTTGTTAATCATTGTATTCTGTTTCTATTTACATTTTATACAACTTCCCAACTGCATTGTAATTGGGGTAGTATTCCAGGTCTGTTTTGTGTGGATTAAAAACAACATTTAGCCAGTGAGAGTCATTTTTTTCTTTCCTTCATCCTTAGTGAGCCATCCTTTGCCCTTTTACTGTTATAACCTTTTATAATTTTGACAGATGTCAGGACAACAGGACCTTTTTAAGGACCAGAAGAGTAATGTGGTTTGACATAAAGAAGACTCACAGAGTAAAAAGCTATTTCTGTTTTAAACTTTCCAGCAACCTGAGCTGATATTATTTCTGGTCTCCTCATGGTGACGCTGTTAGATTTTGCCACTTGATATATGTACTACATGTACCAAGATTTGCTTATTATCCTAATGTCCACACATATTTCAACTGCAAGTAACAAGAGAAATAACTTTTTTTTTTTTACCTGGAATCAACATTGTGTTTTATTTTCTAACCTTCCCTCATATAAAATTTCTCCCATTTAAAACAAAACACTTCTGTTGTGCTAACAACTAATATTCTGTACTTAAGATTGAATTGTGGTGCTGCTCACAGTTGAGTTAAAGTGTCATAAATGCTTCTCTTTTGGTTGTTACTGTTTTTGTACAAATGTACTAATTGTGACCCCTCTTCTGTGAAAATGTGTCTGCTGTGGCTCTTATTGTTATATCTGTGTACAGTACCAAAAGTGATCATACTCCTTGAGCTGTTTTATCACGCTACAAACACAAACGTCAGTGTACTATGTTGGGATTTTATGTGTTAGACTAACAGTGAAACATAATTGTGGAGCTGGTTTGATACATGGCTTTCTAAAGAACTCATAAGGATAAAAGTTTGAAACGCATGGCCGTTTTCATTTCCACCCGAGTCAATACTTTGTAGAACCACTGCCAAACAGCTAAATAGACAATTGTTGCCTATTCTTCTTTGTAAAATAGCTCAGGTTGGATGAAAATCTTCTGTGAACTTTAATTATCAAGTATTCATACAGATACATAATGTACTTACTGACCTAGAAAGGTGACTACTTACCAGATAGCTAAAGAAGCATTCCTGTCATGACTATGTCCCTATTATGGGATATTTAAAACGAGTTTATTCTTAAAAGAGGTGATTATATGCAAAGTAAAAGGGACATGTTTTGCTGTTCACACATAAGTACTGGTTTTCTTTACCTCTGAGCAACTTTAATTAATTTTAAGGTTGGATGACAAAGCAGTGACAAAAAATTACCTACTACTACTGACATTTACTTGTGTGATTTATAGCAATTATTCAACCATAAAATGAACATGACTTGTTAATAATATGGATATTGTACCATGCAAATACACATCTAGAAACTCTGAACTATTTAAAGAAACCATCTCATTAAAAAATAATTTTAAAAAATAATAAACCTATATGGCTAAAATGATGCCTTTCTTTAAGTTGATGTGTAAATTAACATCTCAAAATTCTATATTTAACCATAGTTAAATGTAAGAAACTTGTAAGCAAGAAGGCATTAATAAAAGAAGCAAGAAACATATTTACCCTGTATTTACCTAACCATAACATACCAGTTAAAGGATACACAGATGCACTGTTTTCTTAAATTTCGAAAAAAAAAAAAAAAATGCATATTTATTTGCCATCTCAAATAGTGCAAAAAGTGCTTTAGGGAGAAAATACGAGTTTTAATTACATTAGTAAACTAAAGTTAAGTAACCAACATTGCCAGAACTAAGCTCTCTCTTTCCTTATTTTTAGCCTGTTGGTGCATTGAATCCAAAGCGTGCGGCATTTTACTCTGAACGCTATGAGACAGGAGAGGATGACCAGACACATCCATGTCATTACGACTCCCACTACTCTACTGCTGCCACCACTCTACATTGGCTTGTCAGAATAGTGAGTATGATCACTCCTTTAACCACCCCCATTCCTGTCATTATTCCAGGCTGAGAATTAGTCAAGTATGTGAATAGGAATGAAGTCAAACCAAGGCCCAGACAGCCTTTTGTTTCATTTTTTTGTCTGCAGTGGTTGACTGTCAGTTGTCAGACTTGATGATGCTGTTATTTTGAGGTCGGTTGGCTTCTGCACTGGACGCGGCTCAACATTTCAATTTGATTGGGGTTGAGTTAGACCAATGGCGCTCAGAAAACACATTTCACAGGCCAGTAAACCGGCATATGTGAACTAAATAAAGAGTGGCTGGGTAATGATTTACAGGGGCTGCTGTGACAGGTTTATGTGTTTCAGGCAACCCAGTGAGCGCTGGAGACATGTCCATCAGCGTTACTGAGCACTGTCCTCATTTACTGTGGAAGAGGAGCAGGAGGCGCCACACCTCCAGTATGGTTCCTATAAAACAGGCCATTATAACCTGCAGAGCTTCTTTGAATCAGTTGACATATGACTTTGAAAAACTTGCATAACTGAAACAGTTTTATGGAGAAAATGTCATGTAACTATCTTCTGCCAATAATTTGTAGAAAGGAGCTGATGAACTGAGGGAGTTCCCCTGAAATAAGCTAGAAAGGTTTCAGTGGATTTGTGTGCCTTATATGGTGACTGATCTGTTCTCTACAACAGTGAATAAATGTGTAATCCTCTCTCTTGAAATACTAGTTTGATTTTTAACTAGTGGTATTACCACCTTTAGTCAGCATGTCAGGAAAGTGGAACACAATCATCATTTTCAATTTGAGCTTTGGTTGATTTGATGTCTTATTTTCCTTTTTCTGCAGGAGCCCTTTACCACGTTCTTCCTCGGTGCCAACAACAACAAATTTGACCATCCTGACCACACATTTTCTGCCATCATGCGCTCTTGGAGAAACTGTCAAAGAGATACATTGGATGTAAAAGTGAGAAATATAACAATGCAAGGCGGATGTTTTACCCTTGCATTTTTAGAACCATCATGCATTTCTTTATGTATTCATCAATCTGGTTCCATGGTTTAACGGTGAGACAAAGTTCAACTCTGAAAATAACAAAAGAATAGATTAAGACTGGGTATCAGCAGTGTCTTAACCGGTCTTTCTTCCCCATTAAAGCTCTGAAGACTATAAAAATAAATGGTATGCCATTAATTATGCATGCCTTATCTAAACAAAAAAAATCACAAACCCTCAGTGTGCACATACCCTCTCTGCATGTTGGATTTATCGCATGCAAAAAGCAAAGTATTTTAGAGGTAGATTGTTCTTGAACAAAGCCTCAATCAGAAAGAAAAACAAAGCCCTCTCTCTGCAGATTCCCACTAAAAAACACTGAACCCTGCTGATTTGCCTCCATTTTGCCCACTGTATAACACACAGCAGGGATACACACTGACCTCAAAGTGTCATATATTTCTAGCACACCCTGCGTAGGGTAGTGTTGCCTCAGGCAATTAATAAAGCATTAATGACAAAAGCTATTTAAAATGTAGTCTTTTATGTACAGACAGGGCTTTTACTTGGCAGAATCAGGGGGAGAACCAGCAAATCTTGTGAGAAAGAGGTAAAACACTAGAAGCCAGTTAACAACTTGATAGTCCAACGCCACCCTGTTAACAAATACAGTCTACATTTGGCTACTTGTACGTCTACATGCATTTGTTTTTACAGACAAAAGATGGTTGCTAAACTTTCAGAGGCATTGTATTATGAAGGAAAATGCAGGATTCCAAACAGTATTTCATAATTTATTAGCAATGGGAAAATATTACGCAAGAGCTATTGGGTTTGAGTTACTTATGGCGTCTAGCATGGGCAAACTGCAAGGACATGGTATAGGATATACCAGCAAAACCAGAAAAATGAAGAAAAACGAGTCATTGTTTTCATTTTTTTAAATTTTTATAAAAATCTAAAATGTCTGCCATGCATTTGTATTCAGCCCCTTTAGAGACTTTTAAAGTAGGTATGGGCAATTAAAAAATATTCAAAACCTTCCAAATTTCATGTTGGACTGTGCAATTGATCATCTGAAAATGCATAAAGTGTGACATAAATGTAAACCTATCAAGACATGTTCATGCACCTAAACTCTCACAGGCTGGAAAAGGAGGGCGTTATTTAGAGTAAGAGCAAAAATGCCCATGTTAATTATCACACAACTACAGTTCTCATGAGAGAATCTGTTAAACAGACTACTTCACCTCTATGTTCTACTTTGTGATGGTCTATCATGGAAATTCCGAAAAATACATTGAAGTTTGTAGGTTTAACGTGATAAAATGTACAACAACCTAATGGGAAATAATATTATTGTGTACCAGTAATATTCTTTTAGCTGGTTACTATGCTATTTGCTGTGTTCTCTACAAGTTTAAAGTATTTTATGTTTATTATTGTAAACATGTTTCATATAACCAGAGCATCACCAATGATAAAACCAAATACGAAATTACCCCAAAAATTTGAAACACATCCACCAAAGTGGGTATGAAACAAAAGTAGTAGGCTCCAGGGTTAAGGTCGGTCTGGCTCAGACCACTGAACAGTCCATTGGGCCTCTGATTTAAAGGGAGCTTGTTTTTACCAGGGTCTCTCTTTCATTAACCCCAGCCTCCTCCTGTAGTAATGATGACAAGGCCGAGGGAGGCTGCGCTCCTTGTGGGGATGACCCCTTAAAAGAGCAAGTCAAATGGAAACACCCCTGACAGAAGAACATTTATGTTAATAATTTTCCAAATCTTTCATTTATTTCTGTGTGAACAAGCAGTCGGGTTCTACTGGCACAGGTGCCCATTGATAAAGAGGGATAGACTTTTCTTTAAAGCAGTTAGGACAAATCCACACACATGGAAACACACACAAACTGCCAGTGTGTTGTCTGAAGGTATCCAGCAGCACTCTCCTGGTGACAGATTTTGACAAACATGTCATTAAGGTGACACAGTGTAAAGCAATGTAGGCCTGAGTGATTGACTTGTTAGCCCATTACAATGCTGTTGCAGAATTAATGGCTACCAGGGGAGGGCGGCTTGAAAGTGGAGCTGGCAGTTTTAACAGCTTGGCAGTGAGTTACAGCACCAAGATTACAACCAAAAAAAGAAGACGGAAAGTGCAGTTATGTGTATGTGGAAGAAAAGAAGGAAACAAAGATAATTTTATTTTTATTTTACTCCTTTTCCTGTCATGTGCTGAGGGTGAAATTTGACCAACAGCAGACCAGTAGTCTTATTGGCCTGTACCATGTCATGGTAACTCACTCTCTAAAAACCAATTGATTTATGGGTGCCTAAAAGCACTGAGCCTTAAGTTTCCCATAGGCCGAATAAAAGTCTTTAATACCACTGAATCTGACAAATGATGCTTTTATAAAATAAATAAAAAATAAAGACAATTAGTGGAGTTAAGATAATGACTTACATCTTAATAATCTCAGTCTGAGAGAAAGACAATTATAGTTGTCTGTGTTTTCAATGAGGACAGGGTAAAAGATCTACATTCCTAAAGTGCTTACACCTGATTGTGCAAAGGCTTTACTCACTTATCCTTTCTTAGCTTTTTAATCTAGAGGATAAAGAAACAAAATGGAGACAGCATAGGTGCAATTTTCCTTCCCTTTATTTTCCATTACCAAGCTTGGTATGTGATACACCAACTCATTGTACTACATAATTGTGTGAAGTGAAAGAAAAATTATACACATTTTGTTTTAGAAATTAACATATGAAAAGTGTGGTGCACATTTGAATTTAGCCATCTTTACTCATACCCATAAATCTAATCTGTTGTGACCGATATCATCATACATCAGCTAATTAGTAGATCTAGTAGACCTGTCTGTAATTTAATGTCAGTATGAATGTTCTGTGAAGGCTTCAGACGTTTGTGGTTTGTTAAAGAAGATTACTGAACAATCAGCATGAAAAAGAGCAAGGAACCCACCAGACTGGTCAGAGATAAAATTGTGGAGGACAATATTCTATGCTTTGGATGCCTAAGGAGCACTGTCTAGTTAATTCGAATTTTGGAAGAATTTGTCAAAAATTCAAACCTACCAAAAAATGTCGATCCACCTAAACTGACAGACCAGCTGGAGGAGCATTAATCACTGAAGCAACCAACAGGCCCATGGTAACCCTGAAGGAGCTGCAGAAATTCATGGCCTAGATGGCAGAATCTGTTGACAGGACAATTTTATCTTGTGCATTCCTTAAATCAAATTGTTGTTGCAGATTGTCACAAGCCATGTAGGGGATATAGCAAACATTTGGAAGATGTTCTGGTTTAATGAGAGACGATGTTTAATTTTTGGCCTACATACAAAACACTGTGTGACAGAAAGCCGATACTGCATGTCACTCAAACACACAATCCCCATGGTAAAACATGGTGGTGGCAGCATCATGCATCATGCTTTGGGGTGGCTTTTCTACAGCTGGGACAGGGAAGCTGGTCAGGATTGATAGAAAGCTAGATGGAGCCAATGACAGGGCAATACTGGAAGAAAACTTGTTGGAGGCTACTAAAGAATTATGATTAAGGTGAAGGTTTACCTTACAAGAAGGACAATAACCCTAAAACACAAGCAGATCAAAACATATTCACATGATAGAATGTCCAAATGTAAATCTAATCCAAAAGACATGCAGCTGCAATTGCAGCAAATGGTGGATCTACCAAGTATTGACTCAAACATTTTACTAATGCACCATACATGGTTGTTTGAAAATTTTTTTGATAACCATTTATTATTTTTCTTCGACTACATAATCATCCATTAATTCATGCTGGTCTCACACAAAAAAATAATAATAAAATCCACAGAGGTTTGTGGTTGTAGTGTGACAAAATTATTTGTTCTTGTTTAAATACAAGAGAAAATCCTGTTGCGAAAAGTGTTGTATCAAAGCTTAGGTCAATATTTGCTCTCCTCTTCAGTGTAAATCACTCTAGGCTTTACATTAAGGCTCCTTTACCAAGCTCACTTCCCCTCTACAGCAGGGTCCTGACCCCATCACAAGAACCTAGAGACTAGAGAAAAAAGCCCAACTCAGTTCCAGTTTCATTTAACACACCTAACACCTCTGCCTGGAATAACTGGACTAGCACCACTCAACAACCCTCATGCCCTGGAGTTCAGTTTGTTTGTGTTACCTTTCCCCTTGAATTTTCACTTCATCTCAGTGAGACAAAGAGTCTTTATTTTTGTCTTTTTCCATTTTATATTCAAAGATATTTCTTTTCCTGCCTTCAAAATCAGGTTGATTACTCTATTGACTTTGATAACATTACACAAACATTTCATTTCTTTAGGAATTGATTCCCGAGTTCTACTATCTCCCAGAGATGTTTGTGAACAACAATGGCTACCATTTAGGAATGAGGGAAGATGGGACCATGATCTGTGACGTCGATTTGCCAGCCTGGGCCAAGAAACCTGAAGACTTTGTTCGGATAAACAGGATGGTAAGCCTTATGAGCATGTGCCTGTTTATAACCCCGTAGAATCTAAGAATTGTTCATGTAATATGATATTAAGTCAAGTATTGCATCAACAAAATTAACTTCACAGTAAAGATAAACATAGTATTGTCTTGTAGCAATATAGACACCCAGAAATCTGACCTTTTGCATACATATGCACTAATTTTAAACTCTGACTAGGACTATTGAGGAATGAAACAACTTTCTCATGGCTTGATAATTCTTTTAACCTGCAGATTGTTAGAACCTGCAATGTTTGACCTTGAAGCTGAAAAAGAAAACTGTTTAAGTTAGACTTCTAATCAGCTCATAGTACTCTGAACATTCACTGCTATTTCTCTTTGGAACCTCTCTTTTAGGTACTCCATTGGTTTTTATTTTATTTTATGTTTTCTTCTGTTTCCTTAATTAACCCATAAAATATATTAGTATGATAACTACCAGTTTTTATTGCTTTTATAAGTGCATATTTCTTATATACTTATTTAACTTCCAATTGAAAGTGTCAATATTGTGATTTGCTAAATGAATTTTTATAGTATCTCATTTCTTTTAATGAAGTATGATTACTTACTGATTATGAAAAAGGATTTACCCCTCTGACTGATTATTAATAGGTTTGATTGATTTAAATTATTTTATTTTAGGTTTATTTCATGAGACAGATAAAGAAAATAGGATGCGTAATCCATAAATATATAAGTAGTCTTATTGATTGCCATAGAGTTTGTGTGTATGAGTTGTTGCACCATTTATATTTTATTTATGGATTTAATTATTAGAAGAATTTCTTGTAGCAATTCTTTCTGAGTTATAGAGGAACAATAGCAACAATATGCATTTGCATTTTAATTTAGGCATAATGACTGACATCCTCTATAAAAGCAGAGCAACTTCTGCAACACAGCTGGGCAAAAACAATATACTCTGACGAAAGGGGCCCATTGTGTTTTTGGACCTGAGGTAGAAGGTCGCTGCGGGAACACTCTTGACCTTTTCAGCAAGAGTGGCAGAGTTTGGCTGGTCTTATGCAGGTGACCTTTCCTCATGCTCAGCCCACATTGCCTGGTTGTACTCTATCAGACTTGTACACCAGCGGAGTGGGGGGAGGAATAGGGAAAATGAGAAATTGTTAATGGCATGTCTGCATCACCTAAACAAAAAGAGGGTTGACTGGAACAGAAAAAAAGGGCTGTAGTCGATATTTGTCACTGTTGATGGGATACACATACCTGATGTTGCCTTGCATTGCTGTTCAAGCTCCCACAAAAATAATAGTCTAGTTCTTCTATTTTTGCTTTCTTTTGTTCTTTTTTCCATCTAGCCCACAGTTACTTCCTCTTTTATTTCATTTTCTGTCAGTGATTCTTTTGGACTCTCACCCTTTCTCTCCTTCTCCGTTTTCCTTTCCTCCTTACTTTCTGTCTCCCTCCCTCCCTCCTTCCTTCATCCTCCTCCTCCTACTTCCCATCTTTGCATGTGCCACTTTCAATTGTCGTGATATGCCCTGTGGCAAACTCTGCCTCTGTGAGCTCGAGCAGGCTTTGTTGGTAATGGCTGTTATTCCTGACGTGAGGGGAGGAGTGTAAATTTCTCTTGCAAAGCTTCACCTCTGCCTGTATGGGAATTATGTTGTAGCACATTGTGGAACAATGCCGCAACCCCCATTGCATGTTTTCTATGGGTTCTGTAGTTTTGTAATAAGCTATCTTAAATTATACCCAGAATCTCTTTCAAATCCTCCCACAAGACATCTAGCTTGCTTTTCCACTCTAATAAGTAATTCTTCCTTTTTTTAAATCTGCTGCTGGTTCCCTGTAATATTTAAGTATTCATGTGATTTAAGGAAAGTTATTTTCCTCTGGTCAAGTTACTGACTGATAAAGTTGGACCCTGAACTGCCAGCTAAATCCTATCTTTTCTCATTGAAGGCTGTGCTTTAAATTGTTTTGTTACTGTCTACAATAATAATTCATTGCTTTTGGGAAATCCTTTTGAAGGAGTTGAGTTTGTTTAAACTGTGTTATCTGTGTATTTTCTATATTCTTCTATATTTCTATATTAGTGGTTCTGATGAATTAAAAACAGACACTTTTGCCCTTGTTGCTCTGTCTGAGCAGCAGCCCGACAAACTGGAAGTGGGATGACCACAGTCTGTTTATTACAAAGAGAAGCATGAACAATAAGAAGAAATAATAACTTGTGGAAAAAATGATCAAAGAAAGATGATACATTCCACAAACTTAATTATTAATCCATAGTTTTACTACTCCACAAAGCCTTTCTTAGTCCACAAATAATGTTCTCTTTACTGTAGCAGTGCAAAGTTGAAGGACTAAAAGTGTCTTACACCGCAGATTTCTCCACTTGTTTTGATACTTCCGTAAACATGCGCTTAGCACAGATCCAGCGGTGATAGGAAACCATGTCAGAGTTGTTTTAATATTCCTAATTTGCTATTCTGCTTCTTTTCGGTTAGGAATTAGCTGAAATTAGCTCAAATGCTGGTTTCCCAAATTATTTCTTTTTATGTTTTCCACCTTCCGCTGCTGGTTTGTTTTGGCCATGGTTACTAAATCTTACTAACTTAATGGGGCACATAAGAAGATGACTTATTTTATCCCAACAGCTCATTTATTTATACAGTGTATTTGCTGTATGAGTGAAAAGCAGGGCTGCAAGTGTTTTTTAATTCCACATAAGTAGTAAATGGGGTTGTAGATATCAAGTGTTTTGCAGGATACCACGCCTTGTAAAATTTTTCATTTTTCTTTAACTTCTTTGATTTTGTTTTTCTCATAAAACCTGCAAAAACTTTAATATATTTTGTGTGATAGTCCAACACAAAGTGAATGTGAAAGTTAATATTAAGTGGAAGGACACTTTACATAGTTTTGTATTTTTTGGTTGTTTTGTTTTACAAAAAAAAAATCAAAAACTGTGGCCTATGTGTATGGGTCAGTGCTTCATAGGCCCACCTTCTTCTGCATTTACAGCTGCAGGTCTTTTGGAGGGTGTGTCTCTACCAGCTTGGCAAACCCAGAGGCAGGATATTTTGCCCAATTTCCTTTTTAACTTAGCTCAGGTTCACTCAGACAGGATAGAGAGTGCCTGTGAATGTACATTTTCAATTCAATTTCCAATTCTCAATTGGATTTAGGTGTGGACTTTGATGGTGACCTTTTAACACATGAGTAACATTTAATCTTCACCACTCTGTTATAACTCTGGCTGTGTGTTTAGGGTTGTTGCCCTGCTTAAAGGTAAACCTCTACTCAACCTTCTGGCCTTCCTGAAGCAAATCATCCCAAAAGCATGATGCTGCCCCCATGTTTAGAATGTGGTTGTGGTACATTCAGAATGAAGTAAAGTTTTAATTTTCCACCACACAACATTTTGATAGTAGATCAACTTGGGTCCCAAATTGTTAGAGCAACTTTTACACGTCTTGTTCCGTACATGCCCTTTTTGCCGCTTATCTGATTAATTGATGCCTTTTATTTAGAGGTATTAGAGTGGAATGGGCTAATTGAAAGCGCAACAAACATTTTTCAGATTTTTATAGGTAAAACGATATAGAAAATCTTTTTTTTCTGCTTCCGCATTTTCTGCTAATTTCTGCTAATTAACATTCAAATCTCATTAAATATATTGAAGTTTGTGGTTTTAATGAAACAAATGTGAAAAGGTTCAAGTTTGTGAATATTATTGTAAGGCTCTACAGACAATGATGACACATATAACAAATTACAGTGTCATTGCATACATATAAAGTTTTCATTTAATCTTTTTGCTTCATAGCACTGTTTGAAATGTGTTGTGTGTCAGTAGGATTTATTGCTGTGTTCAGTTGTATTCTGTTTTGTATTTTAAGTTTGGTTTGCCTTGTGACTTGGGGCTCTAGTTCTTTGTGTTCTTGGTGTGCCTCTCACCTCTAATTGCCCTGTGCTCCCCTGACAGGCCCTGGAAAGCGAGTTTGTGTCATGTCAGCTGCACCAGTGGATTGACCTTATTTTCGGCTACAAGCAGCGAGGGCCGGAAGCGGTGCGTGCCCTCAACGTATTTCACCACCTGACTTATGAGGGCTCCGTCAGCCTGGACAGTATTGCTGACCCTTTGCTCAGAGAGGTAACGCTCTCACAGACACAGACACAAACACACACACATATATGTATTGTCATGGTGATGAAGCCACCTACTCTCTTACTCACCATGCATAAAACTTCCTGTGTATTTGTCCAGACGTGTCTCAGAGTTCCTGGAGCATTTATTTCATGCATCTGTCAGTCAATTAATATGTGATGAAAGTGTAACCCCTTGGGGTTGCTGACTCAGCGTTTTTACCTTAAGACTGATATAATTTTTGTTGACATTAGATTTTAATTCTACCGTTCAGTTTAATCGTTGTTTTTTATTATTCCTTACTGATACATTTTTTATCCTGTTAACATCATATTGCTATGTCCCTATTTCTTTTCTGTTGAATATACTTAATTTTGCTTTTCTTAATCAGGTCAAAAATCTGACTGTGCTCTTTGATCAGTCACCAGCAGTCACTCAGTCAATAGATACAAGAGAGAATCCTCTTAATTTAAACAAATTAACTCAGTAACTTTAAGGTGGATTGTTCTGTTTGCATAATTGCAAAGGGAAAGGGGACCAAAGACTGCAGCAGCTGGCATGCATTGTGGCACTTTCCAGTGTGAGCTCTCCTCTCTCTGTGATATTCACCATCTGCTGTCTGCAAAACAACTCATTTATATACTGTCACTTCCAGGGGCGCCTTTATTTATCAAGTGACCACTATGCAAATCACCTGCAGAAGATTTGGCTCATCTAATTACCAAACCATATTGTGAAAGGTTTGGTTTTTATTATTTCAGGAAATAGTTTCAATGATGCCTTGTTTATTTTCCTTCTGACTGAAGGTTTTTAGCTGTCTTCCGCTGTCACAGTTGTTACCTTGAGTGGTGACAGTACTCTTAGTTAGTCTCACATTAGGAAGTCGGATATTTACAGTCCCTAATTAGACTCACATAGCTGAAAGTGTGAGATCTGTATTTCATTTCGCTGAAAAAAGAAACGGGATCTTTTAACTGATGTTATTTTAAAATGAGAGCACTAATTAAGACAGGCACATTCTTTGTAATTTGTTATGTTTCACATGCTTTTTTTAATTCTTTAAATTTTGTGATTTTTAAAATAATTTTTATTGTGCTGTGCCCTTTACAGTCAGATATTCTCTGACAAACTACTATTTATCAGGACTAAAATAATCAAATCTTGGTGATATGTCAATCAAATGTAGCATATGGGGTGGCCTTAAGGTATATTATTGCAACCAGACTAACAACAAAATAAAATAAAAAACATTTCACAGGAAAACAGCTAAAGTTATTCACAGGCAGAAATAAATTTTGTTTTGTTGAAGCAGATGATGTTTCTTACCCCATCTTTTCACACATAAACAGTAGAGTTTATACATTTGAAATTAAATTACAGACGCTGCAAAACATTGTAGTCTTCAAAAATCCTATTTTTTTGTGTCTGTGTCTCAAAGTATGGCTATTGTTAATATAAATCTGATATTGTGTAAGGCATTCTAGCCTATTTCTGAAACTCATGTATGGCTTAATTGATATTTTGTGTTATGATCTTCTGCATTTTGGGTTTGGTTTGTGCAAAGTGATTTTTTTTTTTTTTGCATTCCAAAAACATTTCATTTGACTTATTGTAATCTGAATTCCACCCATTATTTGTGTATGTATTTTAAGAAACTTTGGGAAATTTTGCAACTATTGACATTTTTCTTTCAAATCATAGTTTACTAGTTAATTGTACTACCCCCCACCCCCCAGGTCAAACTCTTACCTGCTTAGAAGAGTTAATGAGGTGGAACATGGAAATTTGCCCAGTGTCTGTCTCATTTAGATTTGTTGAAATATGATGATTGACTCTTGGTATTGATTACTTTTGGGCCTGACAGGTGAAACCACATACCTGGCATTAGTCATAACAATTAAGGCATTTGAAATGTCAATAAATTAGAGGTCACAAGAGATCATTGCCTTGTGTCAGATGAAAATGATGACACTTCCTGACATGCTGCCAGGCCTCTGGTCTGTGGTTGAGAAACAGTGACAGCTTTTCTGGGCATGCTGCCGGAACAGCGATCCTTCGCTGTGATTCCTCTCCTGACATCCTTTTCTTATGGAAAAACATGACAGCAACCCCTTGATTCAGACCCCACTGTGTCACTCACAAGTATACAGACAAATTATTCATCAGTGGAACTCTATTGCTCCTCCTGCCACCCCTGCATCAACAAAGACACCAAAGTGTGCTGCAGCAAGCTTCTGACAGGCCTTAAGCTTGTTGACATTCTTTACATTTATTTCACCTTGATATTCACGTTGATGGAATACAAATGATCAAATGGTTCACATTACTGTATATATTACATATACAGATTTTAATTTTCATTATATGTGATGAAAGCAGCATTTGACACATTATCTTACTCGTGGACACATTGTTTGAGACGTATTTGCTCTCACTTAAAGTCACATTCATGCCTATTCCCAAATAATCACTTATGAAAAAGCCTTGGGGCATGTTTTTGTTTTACTAAAGGATTTAATTCCTGACAAGACTGTCTGAAACTAATTTCTGTTGCCATGTAAAATATGGACAACAAAGTCATTACATGGGAAAATAATGCATTTGTTGTTGTGCATGCCTCTATATGGTTTCTGTGCTAAGTTAGTTTTTTTTTTTCTTCTATAATATGTTTATATTCCTTAAAAGCCTAAGGTAATTGAAAATAATTTGGTGTGTTATCTTTGACCTCTGTCTAAAGGTCAAAAAGCTTGCTATAAATCTGTAGCTGTCACCAGTGATCCAAGGTCTTGTGATTCAGCATGATCTAATGTTGCTTCAACAGTCAACACAGGGCAATGTTTGCTTTTGTGTTGCTGCATGTGCACTCTGAAAAGTCATGCTAGAGGATCATTCTACATGTAGAGATCAATCTTAAAAAATAGAATTTTATTGGAAAAATAAATTAATTTCAGTAATTCAAGTCGTAAAAGTGAAATGTAGCTCATCTCCATTGTTGGATCTGGTGTCTCTCATCTTAGTCTTGACAATATCCCAAAAAAGGATAGTGATACTATGGTCACTAAATCAGGTATTGGTTCTTTTGTCAGTGTGGGCACATCTTGGCTGGAAAATAAAATCAGCATCTTCATAAAGCTTTTTAGCAAAGTGAAGCATTAAATACTGCTGGGTGGCTGTGCTGACTTTGCACTTGTAAAGCACAGTAGACCAGCAGCAGCATGAAACATGCCTTCCCAAATCATCACTGACTGTGGAAACATCATACTGGACTTTGAACTACTTCAACTATGTGCTTTTCCAGACTCTGAGATCTTGATTTCCAAATGAGCACAAAATTGCCTTTAATTGAAAGAGGAGTTTGCACAACTGGGCAAGAGTCAGGTGCTTTTTCCAGCCCAGGTGAGACATTTCTGAAGTTGTCTCTGGTTCAGGAGTAGCTCTACAAAAGGAATGCATCAGTTTCTCCCACTTAACATTCAGTAAATATGCTTAGACACAGCACACAATGAACAGCTTGCTTCTTTGTCAATCTCCTTTTATGATTTACCCTCCTTGTTGACGATGGTCAATGACTTTCTGCTGGACAACTGCACAGTCACCAGTCTTCCCTATGTTTGTGTAGGACATAGCATAGCATTTCACAAATAAAAACCCTTTATTTTACTGGTCTTATGTAAAATTCAAATTACCTGAGAAGCTGACTTGGGTTTATAGGATTGGAATTAGCTGTAGGCCATATTCATTAAAATTAGGAAAATAAATATTTGTATACTTGTAACTTGTATATTTGTAACTGTCACCAGTGTGGTAATTACACAGTAGCCTGAAGACCTGCCACCCCTTATGTTTTGTTTCTGCCATCAATAAATAAAAGGACACTCAGACAGATGGACATATTGTTATAAGGAATGTCATGTGCTTACCCAAGCAAGGCAGTTTTGCTTGGAGGGAAAATAATCCAAATGGTTTTAGTGAGCCACTACTCAGCCAAACAGCAAAACCTTGAAATACCTGAACTAATGATTTGCCTGTTAAGTACTCTCCATCTCAAAGTGAAATCCCAATATGTTTTTGACATCTATCTCGGGGATCAATGCTCAAGCAGCGGAGAGATATTGATGTGTTGTGATCAGCTTGTGGAAAAAAATATTTATGATTTAACCTTCAACAGGGTAAATCCTTACAAAAAGACACAAACGTATAGAAAACTCGCCAAAAGTTCCTTTTAAACTATTACGGTTTAAGACTACCATCATTCAGCAGCCCGGTTTTCTTGGAGACATAATGCTCATAAGAAATAATTTGATGTTTTCCACATGACAGCTATCTCAGCCTTTATGGTCCATGTATCAAATTACTTTATTTGAACAGACACTTTGACCTTGAACCTAACCCTAAATAACCATAATGTCAGTTGCCTTAGTTACTTGGCAGACTTTGTTGTAAAAAATAAAAACACACTAACGCTTAATGGTTGCCAAATGTGCAAACCAGCTCACATGAAACTTTCCCTGCTGCATGACAGCGCTCAACAGTGTGGGCAATGCCTTTTATGGAGCTGTGCAAGATCTGAAGTGACCAGGCGGTGTTGGGGGCGACTGTGTGCCTCGCAGGTGGCCTGTCCTAATTCGGCATCACCTCTAAACATCCTGTGCCACATCTTTTACTGTGGCATTTGCTACCCAATGGGTCCTTTTTGATAGTGAGTGGTGTGTACAGGCATAGGAAAATGAGGGCCAGTCACCCAGTCAGTCAGGAGGGCTGAGCGATGTATGTTTCTTTGTGTACATGGCATTGACGGACATCTACAAGCTCTTCTGATGGTGGAAAAGACTTCAGTCACATCAATCACCTCCACCTTAGAGTGCCACACTTTCAGTCAAGTTCAGCAGCTCTTACTGCTTCTGTTTTGTTTTTTCTTGTTACAAGCAGAGAAGCTCATTTGTCTGTTTTGGGGTTTGTTTCCTAAAAATACAAAAGTTCAGATTCTTCTGGTGTTATTCTTTTCCTGCTGCTCATTATCTGACTTCAGTCGCTGTTTATATGTTTTTCTCCCTGTTAGTCTCATAGTTTCTACCCCATAAATCATCTTTCATTGAGGTAGTACCTTTACCTAACTCAGAAAGTCTTTCTTATGCAGTGTTCTGTTTGTGTGTGTGTGTGTGTGTGTGTGCATGTGTGTGTTTACACACATGCTTTTGTGCTTTGTTTCAAGTACAATAACATCTAAAAGCACGCTGGCCTGCTGCAGTTCTATCTGGATGTCACTCCAGGTTAATGTTTGTGCAGTTGGGGCCCCTGCTCCTGGAAATGGGGAATGGTTAACTGAAGCATGTTAATAGGAAAAGGCTTGTCTCTTCCATACTAACACTTGGATGACTCTGCAGGCAGAGGGGGAAGGGGGTGCACCCAGGCGGATTGGGAGTGCACCCCTTTCCCTTTACCTCCCCCCTTCCTCAGAGGCATGGCTGAGTTAGGATTTGCTTGCATTGTCAAGTAACGCATTGACCCATCACTTTGATGCATATTGATTGTGACAGCCACTCTCTCACTCTCTCGCTCTCTCCCGCAGGCCACAGAGGCGCAGATCCAGAGCTTTGGACAGACGCCATCTCAGTTGCTTATCGAGCCACATCCTCCACGCAGCTCCGCCATGCACCTGGTGAGAACAGTGAGCATGCTGGGAACATTCACTGCACCTCTGGATGTGTGTGTGTGTGTGCTTCAGGGAGGCTGTGTAGACCTGTTATATTTTACTCTGAATGTGTGTACAAGCAAGCATAAGTCTAAGAAAAATGATCTCCCCATTCTATGCATTTTTCCATTCTTTTCATTTTTAACAGAAGTTAAATATTTATTTTTTATCTCATGTTTTCATGGGTCCTCTTTTTAACTATTATTAGTGCCAGTAGATTGTTGTGTTTTTTAACTGGTCCTGCTGAAAAGTAGTGTAATGAGAACAGTGCTCCCTACTGGCCTAATAAGTCCAGTCTTGGTGCTTAAAATGGCTTTTCACTCTTGAATTTGTGTATGATGTCTAAAACTACAAGCAGCAGTATGTTAAATTGGGATTTTTGTAATATACCAACACAAAGTAGAGCATAATTGTGAAATGGAAGGAAAAATTCACATGGATTTCACAATTTATTTACAAATAAAAATCAGAAAAGTACGACAGACACATGTAGTCAGCCCCTTTTACTCTGATACCCCTGAATAGAATCCAGCAAAAGCAACTGGCACCTAATCAGTAAACAGAGCACATCTGTCAATCTCAGTATAAATACAATTGTTCTGTGAAGGCTTCAGAAGTTTGTTAGAGAACATTAGTGAACAAACAGCATGATTAAGACCGAGAACATAGCAGGCTGATAATAATGTTGTGACGATGTTTAAAGCATGGTTTGGCTTTAAAACATAATCCTAAACTTTACCACAGACCTCTGTCCAATCCATAATCTGAACATGGAAAGAATATAGCACACTTTCAGATCTACTGAGACATGGTCATCCACCTCAGCTGACAGGCCAGGCAATGAGAGCATTGTTCAGAGAGGCAGCCAAGAGGTATCCACAGCTGCATGGATCCATGGCTCAGGTGGGAGAATCCAAGACCAACATTAATACACACTGCAAATCTTGTCCTTGTGGAAGAGTGGCAACATTGTTCAATTGTTAAACGAAAGCCAGAAGAGTTCCCATCTGCAGTTAGCCAAAAGTAAAGGGGACACACCAAACATGGGAAAGAAGGTGCTATGGTTAGCTGAAACTAAAATTATGCTGAAGATTTCGAAAAGCGTCTATCATTGTCTTTCTGCTTTCAAATTCATAACTATATTATTACAAAAAGTCAATTATAATATATTGAGCTTTGTGGTTGTTAATTGACAAAATGGGAAAAACCTTAAGAGATATTTAACTATCGAATAACTACCCTTATCTGCACATGGCTCTCTGATGTCCAAACATCAAATGCCTCATTAGATCATTTAAAATCTTTTTCTTAATTTGATCACATTGTCAGAATACATTATTTTTTTGTATTTAACTCCATTTTATTTAACAGCACTCCATATTTAATATAAGATAAAAGTAGTTCACCCACAAAGTACTGTGACTGTCAAGCAGGAGAAAAAAAAATAACTAAAAGTGGAAAATACTTTGAAAGAAAACAGCTAATTTATAAAACTTTATCCAAATTGTTTGATTTTTTTGTATTTTATGTCAAACAGGCTTAACATTTCTGATGCATGTTTCTGTTTCAGCCATCACGTATGAATTATCTTCTCCATCTCCAGCTTTCCTCGCCTCTCCTTGTTGTAATCCTTTGTCTAATTGTCCAATGGGGATGTTGCATGAAGTTGTCCTTTGTGTCGGAACCTTGTTTTTCTTCCATATTAATTCTTCTTGAATTCTTTTCTTACATAATTTCATACTTCCTCTCGTCATCTTTTCCGTGCCCTCCTTTTCTTCTCCCTACGTTCATCCCCTCCAACCATCATAACGCCTCCATCTTTTTCCACATTTTTGTCTTTTCTCTCTTCTACTCAATAGTGTTTCCTTCCGCAGAGTCCACTCATGTTCAAGGACCAGATGCAGCAGGATGTCATCATGGTGTTAAAGTTTCCATCCAATTCGCCTGTAACGCATGTGGCTGCCAACACCCTGCCCCATCTCACTATACCAGCTGTGGTCACCGTCACCTGTAGCCGCCTATTTGCCGTCAATCGATGGCACAACACTGTTGGTGAGTGGAGCCGAAGTCACATAGGAGGTGATAGAAGTTCAAACACAGACATATGCTCTTGGGGAAAAAAAATTGTGGCACACCACATGTGATACCTACCACAGCAGCGGTCCTGTAAAATCACTTCATCACAGTCACAAAAAACCTGCCCACTGCTCATAATAGAGCTATTGCAAGCTGTCTATGAGAGCGACTAGCACCTTCTAGGTAAGCTGACTATGAGTGTTTCCACATGTTCCTTTTCAGACATGTGTGAACAACATTACCCACCGAGCCCCTCCCTATGAACGAGCCTCACCTCAGGGTTAAAGGGTCGAAGCAATGGTTACTAGGAAATTAGGCCACAACTGCACCACATTCTCTTCACACGTTCACATCTGTTATTGTAGAAAATACGTTTTGCTCAGGACCAAAGAGTACGTAGTGTGTGGTTCCCCTAATGAACACAGCTGCAGCTCCCTGACTATCCTGTTGGAGAGGAAGGAAATACGGGCTCAATTTTTTAAATTAAAACAATAATAAGGTCTCTGGATTTTTAGGCACGTTCCCGAATCAAAATTATATCAAGATACTTTTTTTACACGACTGAAATGACATTTGATGTTGGGTGTGAAAAGCCTAATAAAGCATAAAGCTCCACATTTTTATATCATGGAAAAACATTAATTAAAATGTCTATAAAAGGAGAAAAAATGCTTTTGTTACTGTTTGAATGTGAAATTGTTAAAAAACGTATGCATGTATTCTTACCTGAATCCAGGTCTCCGGGGAGCACCAGGCTATTCTCTGGAACAGGCTCATCACCTCCCTATAGAGATGGATACTCTGGTTGGTGAGTGAGCTTAAAGGAGAAAACACAGCTTCAAACAAAAAGAGGACATGAATATTTGTCATTTATATCTATTTTAGCTATACCTCAGGTATAGTAGGGTTCTTCATTTTGTTTTTTCCTCTCAGCCAACAATAGTGGCAGCAACAAGCGTCAGATCACAGACCTAGTGGACCAAAGCATCCAAATCACCACACACTGTTTTGTGGTGACAGCTGACAACCGCTACATCCTGGTGTGTGGCTTCTGGGACAAAAGTTTCCGAGTGTACTCCTCTGAGACAGGTAGGTTATGGTGTAAACTCTGTTTCCTACCGAGCTGCGTGCTGATGTGTGGAGGACTGAGTGCTATGACAGTAATGATACAGTATCGGTGCAACTGTCTTCTGACACACTGTGTAGATAAATTGATAGATTTACACCTTTGCAATGAATTATTAACTGCTAAGAGAACAACTTGATGTCCCTATAGCTCATTAAAAAAATTGATGATTGTATTCAGCTGGGACCAATTAACATGGTTCGGAAATAAATTGCAAGACTTCTTTATTATTATATTTTCATCTATACAAGCCTCTCAATCCTTCATCCTAAATAATAGTGAAAATTGCATAAAAAAATTCAGCTGTTGCTTGTGAAGATTTTTTTAAGTTTATAGTTGAGTCATTTTTGCATTTCAAGACATCACCCAAAACCAAACACCAACAAAATTCATCTATGCTCTTTATTCTCCGAAGGCAAGTTGACCCAGATAATTTTTGGCCACTGGGATGTGGTGACATGTCTGGCCAGATCAGAGTCTTACATCGGAGGCGATTGCTACATTGTTTCTGGGTCCAGGGATGCTACCCTACTGCTTTGGTACTGGAGTGGGCGGCACCATATCATTGGTGACAACCCCAATAACGGTAAATATGCAGTGTTTCTATTATTTGTACAAGTAAAACAAAAAATTACATTGTATCTTGAACAAATTACTATCTGCAGCCCACAATGTACACAAAGTTCAGACTGCTGTTTTTCTTGTTTTTTTTCTTTAATAAAGACATTGCAAGCTGTTTTAACCATCCTTACAATGTTATTCAAGGTTCAGATTACTGTATGTATGCTTAAGGCTCTTATTGTGAAGGATAGCACTGCAGGAACTTGTCTCGGCTGTGTTCACACTATAAATAGACATCAATTCCTTCTGCAAAAAACGCCTTGTGGTATAAGTGACTTTATAAGCAGACCCTCTGCAACAATATCGCAACAAATCAGACAAGTTGGTAACAAATGAATAGACAAAATAGTTCACTAATTAGGATACCTGAGAAATAGTCTGTGCAAAAACTTTTCATTAAACGTTTTTATCAACTTAGAAACAGTGCAACTATAAAAATCTAGCAATTATATTCGAAAAAAAAAAAAAACATTCAAATGTTATTTACTCAGTTTGCTGCAAGCACACACAACGCTCTCCTGAGAAGATTAAGCAACTGGACACAACTATAAAGTCAATATTGCTCTCTCATAGACATCCTCCATCGATCATTTCTGTCCTATTTGCTTCTCTGGAAAGTACCCACAAGATTGAGGCTTCAATTGGCTGCCGTTAATTGCGATTGGCAGGTGGGCCAGCCAATGAGGGTGCAGAGCAGATTTAATGCACAGACAGTAGCATTTTAGACTTTGTACTTTTTACTGGTTGAAATATCCTCACTTTACTTTCACTGCCTTTTGCTTGCCACCAAGACGCTGCATTTGAATGACAATCAAACAAAACTTGCAGCTTAATTTTAAGTGGTAGTTTACACGGCAAACCAAAGAGGGAAGAAATAAAACTGATGAGACTAAGCAAGAGCGAAGAACAACAATAGTAAGAATTTGCCCAATTGGTCAAACAATTATCTCTTTGCTTTGGCATATTGTCATTACGTTTTACTCCTTCACAGCCAAATATTGCCATATTGCCTTCCCCTAGTGTGCATTAGTCTCAACTCTTAGATAAAGTAGCAAAATACATTTCAGTGATTTCATTTAAACATGGAATTTGTTCTTTGTTTTGAAGTTAAACCCTATGAACTCTATTAAAGTGCATGGGGCTTTTTTCAACAGCTTAAATATGTGGAAGCCAGTTTTTGATCAGCACTGGAACAAAAAGAATGTTCATCCAAAAAAAATCTAAAAAGTTAAGATGGAATAAATTATCTGTGAGCTACCTGTTTGAGTATTGTTACTGAGTGGAACCATTTTTAACAAGAGGACTCCAAGGGCAAGATGAATAAAACTCTGAATTTGCATAAATACTCTGGAAAAACAGTCACATTTCTGTCTGTATTGGTAAATACTTTAGTTCCATACCCATGCCTAAGTCTGATACACACTCTCATTTTAAATAAATGTCAACTATCCTCTTCTCAGTAATTTCTTTATAAAACATTGGAATTATTACCAAAGACAAAGCTCAGTTTTACCAGTGAAAACAGTTTTTATTCAAGTAAAAGGAAACCCATTATATTTTCTTTTATCATTTCTGGATTAATGACCCGGATAAAAAATGGGAATGGGATAAAGGAAGTTATCTGTAAAATTCAAAGTAAACCCCAAAACCAAAAGCTAAAAAGTCACAAGTTTTGAGGTCATTTCAGTGCTCAGAAGTTGTCCATTTTTTTTTTCAACTTTATCAAACTTAGTCACATTGATGTCCAAATCTTCAGTGTATTTTTTCGGGATTTTATGTGATGGATCAGCAGAAAGTAGTACATAGATGTGAAGTGGAAGGAAAAATGTATGGTTTAGTTATGCTACAATTACTTTTACAAATAAAAATCTGAGTGTGGGGTGCATTTTATATTTGGTCCTGTTTGATACCCCTAAATAAAATCCAGTGCAGCTGATTACCTTTAAAAGTCTCATCAGTAAACACAATCCGCCTGTGTGTAATTTCATCTCTGTATAAACACAGCTCTTTTTTGAAATCCTCAGATGTTTGTAAGAAACCAGTAATGAACAAACAGACAGTTTAAAAAGTGTTGACACCGGAGGGCGAAGTACAACTGCAGACCACACTTTTCAGGTTTTTTTTTTATTTGGGAAAAATGTTAAGAATCATTTCTTATTTTCCTTCATCTTCACATGTGTCCACTACTTTGTGTTGGCCAATCACATAATTTAAATTAGGTGTATTGAAAGGAGTTTTTTAAAGGGATATGAATACTTTTGTAATGTATTTTTAAATGTCACATCAAACGTGGGGTTTTTTTTGTCCATCTATATCATAATTTATGAAACTTGCTCTCAGACCTTGGCACCAGTGTGTAATTACTGTTCCTGATTTGCTCCTCTCTGGGGATTGGAAAAACTGACATGCAATTTTAATTCCTTAAAATTCCTGTTGTTGGAAAGAAAAAGAAAAAATAAGAAAGCTAATTTGCTTTTCTAACCTTTATCTGGATAGTGGTACATGTTTATTCTTTGAAATCTTGTGTTTTCAGTTGTGAAAGATTTTTGGAGCTTTAGATTAGTTGCAAGCATCCTCTAATTAACTTCACTGAGGCTTTGACAGTTAATTAAGAATTTCAGCTTGGATGCCTCCAATTAGCAAGGGGCAACATCACTTGTGTTAATGCAGTGGGAAAAGAGTATTCTCTTGATATCCACACCAAGTGCTTGCAATGCATCTTTAGTGGACAGAAGAAAAACTAAACAAAGTAGCATACTGAAGAATAGAGATTAGGATATGATTTAGAATCACCCACAAAGAAGTTTACATTGTAGATCTACATATAATCTATATATAAACTGTGCAGGCTGACAATAGATTTATATAAATGTAAATAGCAGGTATTTTTGCCATCAGGAATAATATGCAATCCCCTTTTTATGTGACTGGAATGGTCTTCTGCATTTGAATGCCCTAATTTCATGCTCGTTACTTATTGCTGGTTAAAACACTTTTAGGATAAGCTAATGTTCTCTGTCATCCTGAAAGTGTGTCCAGGGCTAGAAAATTTATTTCGCCCACACCTTAAAAGGCTGCATGTGCTTTCTGCACAATGACAGACCAATTCCTGGTCTGTCATTTTTCAGTGTCTCTATCTCAGCCATTCACACTGGTGGTAAAATATATTTTCACCAGGTTAATTGTGGTGGCTGAATCCACTTCTCCCAAGGGCTACCAAAATAATGGGGGTATATTCAAGGCACCGTGATTGAATCTTTTGATGAGCAGGTGAGCTTGCTTTTACTCCCTGGGGTGTTATTTTGACACTTGTCCTATTCAGTTCACTCTCAGCGACTGGTCCTGAGACTGACAGGGCAGCACTGGTCCCAGTCTCTAGGGGACCATGATGCATCGATCATAGTCCAGCTTGCTGACTGGACTGCTGCAGCTGTGCAGAGGCATACCAAGTTAGTGGATGATGATTGTGGGTTTTAACAAATCTGCTAAATCTTTCACAAGGATGACATAAATGAAGGCAATCTCATTTACCCAAATTCTTATTTTTTGGCAAACATTGAAGCATTACTTCAGACCTATAAAGAAAAGCCTCGAATTTCTAATTAAAAAAAATATATCAATTGAAAGGTCATTCTTTATTTAGTTCATTTGGTGATTTAAAAAGAAAAAAAACTGTCCAATATGGTCACCACAGCCATGGAGCAAGTGCTCTCACCAATGAAGTAGCTCATAAAACTACCTTTTAGCAGCAATTACAAAGTAATTTTTTTTTGTTTGACACTGCAGAAAATTGTTGACCCTCCTTTCTTTAGAACGTTGTGGAGGTTCAGTGCAAAGCTAAAATATTTTTAATAAGATGAATATCTGCAATTGCCAATTGCAGCAGCCTCATTCCTTTCATTTTCAGCCATTCTGTTGAATTGCTGTTGTGTATAGGATCACAGTCATGTTGATCAATGACGTTCTCCCAATATTTACCTGTCTGTCAGATGACCCCACATTTGACTCTGGAATACCCTGGTATACACAGAAGTTCAAAGTCAGCTCAATGACTGCAAGGTTTGCAGGTCCTGTGGCTGCAAATAAGCCCGAATCATCAACCCTCCACCACCATGCTTGAATGTGGGAACGGGTTGTTTGCTCTGATAGGCTGTGCTTGATGTGGCCAAGCAATTTTACCATTTTCTTACCTGTACAAATGACACTTCTCCAGAAGTCTGGTGCTTTATTCAGATGTAACTTTGAAAAACCTAACTCATTCTGCCATATTCGTTTTTAAAAGAAAACACTTTGTCTTCGACACCCTACTAAACAAGCCATAATTGTTCAGTATTTTCTAATTGCGTTGTCATGAACATCTAACACCCCACATTGGGCAAGAGGTGGGATAGACCCTGGATAGGTTGCCAGTCCACAAGGCAATACAGACACTGAACCATGCTTGGACAAATAACGGCAATTTAGAGTATTACACCTTACAGCCATTTTTTAGGAAACGGAGGAAACCATAATACACAGAGAGAACCAATGCCTATATAGGGTAAACTTGCCAACTGTATGTAGACAGAGCCCAGGCTGGAATTCAAACCTAGGAGCTTCTTGTTGTAACCGTGCTTTTAGGGCAGCATGTAGCTGGGCTTAAAACCCCTCCTGGATTTAGGGTAACAACCTTCTTTTTATGCTTATTGCCAATTTCTTTATGGCATAGTGTAAACTTTGTTTCGTGACAAGCAAACTGCCAAAAATCCTGCTTTTACGAAGGTTATTCTTGCTGATGATCAGTTAATTAGGTTTTTTTCTTTAGCAGCTAATAGAAATGGCAAAATTGTACTTGTTTTTCCCCCATTGACTGTAATGTACAGGGGTTGGACAATGAAACTGTAACACCTGGTTTTAGACCACAATAATTTATTAGTATGGTGTAGGGCCTCCTTTTGCGGCCAATACAGCGTCAATTCGTCTTGGGAATGACATATACAAGTCCTGCAAAGTGGTCAGAGGGATTTTAAGCCATTCTTCTTGCAGGATAGTGGCCAGGTCACTACGTGATACTGGTGGAGGAAAACGTTTCCTGACTCGCTCCTCCAAAACACCCCAAAGTGGCTCAATAATATTTAGATCTGGTGAGTGTGCAGGCCATGGGAGATGTTTAACTTCACTTTCATGTTCATCAAACCAATCTTTCTCCAGTCTTGCTGTGCGTATTGGTGCATTGTCATCCTGATACACGGCACTGCCTTCAGGATACAATGTTTGAACCATTGGATGCACATGGTCCTCAAGAATGGTTCGGTAGTCCTTGGCAGTGACGTGTCCATCTAGCACAAGTATTGGGCCAAGGGAATGCCATGATATGGCAGCCCAAACCATCCCTGATCCACCCCCATGCTTCACTCTGGGCATGCAACAGTCTGGGTGGTACGCTTCTTTGGGGCTTCTCCACACCGTAACTCTCCCGGATGTGGGGAAAACAGTAAAGGTGGACTCATCAGAGAACAATACATGTTTCACATTGTCCACAGCCTAAGATTTGCGCTCCTTGCACCATTGAAACCGGCGTTTGGGATTGGCATGAGTGACCAAAGGTTTGGCTATAGCAAACCGGCCGTGTATATTGACCCTGTGGAGCTCCCGACGGAGAGTTCTGGTGGAAACAGGAGAGCTGAGGTGCACGTTTAATTCTGCCGTAATTTGGGCAGCCGTGGTTTTATTTTTTTTGGATACAATCCGGGTTAGCACCCGAACATCCCTTTCAGACAGCTTCCTCTTGCGTCCACAGTTAATCCTGTTGGATGTGGTTCGTCCTTCTTGGTGGTATGCTGACATTACCCTGGATACCGTGGCTCTTGATACATCACAAAGACTTGCTGTCTTGGTCACAGATGCGCCAGCAAGACGTGCACCAACAATTTGTCCTCTTTTGAACTCTGGTATGTCACCTATAATGTTGTGTGCAGTTCAATATTTTGAGCAAAACTGTGCTCTTACCCTGCTAATTGAACCTTCACACTCTGCTCTTACTGGTGAAATGTGCAATTGATGAAGACTGGCTACCAGGCTTGTCCAATTTAGCCATGAAACCTCCCACACTAAAATGACAGGTGTTTCAGTTTCATTGTCCAACCCCTGTATGTAATTTAATATAGCAGCTTACAGTGAATTGTAAATCTTTAAAGAAAAAACAAACTAAGTACAGTTATTGATCAATTATTTAATTGGTGATAAGGTTATTTTTAGAAGGATTACTTTTCAATGTAGTAAGATCCCAGGGTCAGTGGCTGGAGGTGCCATTATTCACCCCTCAGTAACCTCTCCCCCAGCAATCATCAATCAAGAGGCACATGGGAGAGAATCAAGTGGCTTGGCAGCCACCTCTGAATTTACATAACAATTCAAAAGGACTTTCCTTCTAGCAGATGTATGTCACAATCACAGTGCTTCTATTTATATGTATTGGCTAAGAAATGTTTGGTGGATTAAATCTTTAAACCTAGTTTCACAGTGTATTTATCATCTGAACAATTTTGTTAAACTACATCTATTAATTGGTTTAATGATGATGTGCATGTCTCATCTTTTAGGTGACTACCCAGCACCACGAGCAGTTCTGACTGGTCATGACCAGGAAGTTGCGTGTGTGTCAGTCTGTGCAGAGCTGGGCCTTGTCATCAGTGGAGCAAAAGGTCAGTGTGCTTCTTTGTCAATTCATGTAGCTGTCATCAGGAAAACGTGGAGCACCAGAAATGCTTTTAAAAAGGCTTTAAAGCAAAGCATGTTCAAAGGCAAACGTACAGTACATTAACAGACTGATCCATGCAAAATGATCAGGAATATGTCCAGCTTTTTTTTTTTTTTTTCAGCTAAATACAGTTACCTCACACTGTTTTTTGGGTTCGACAGAGGGTCCATGTCTGGTCCACACCATAACCGGGGACCTGCTACGGGCCCTGGAAGGACCAGATAACTATCAGTGCCCACGGCTCATCTCAGTGTCCAGCGAGGGTCACTGCATCATCTGTTACGAGAGAGGCCGCTTCTGCAATTTCAGCATAAATGGAAAACTGCTGGCACAGATGGAGGTCAATGATACCACAAGGGTAAAGAAAATTGACATAGTACACTTGATGAAACATAGTAGAATATCCTCAAATACACACAAAGTAATTTGCATCTGCATTTACATATGCAGATAGGATTGTGAAGTCATTTTTCTTATTTGTGCACGTCCTCCACACATTTTCACAAATGGCTAACAAAACATTCAATAAAAAAGTAAACTAAACACTTGACCCTTTTTTCTTCTCATTCTGCATGTTTTTTAATTGACTTGAGAGCTCCGTTCCAAGAAAATCTCATTTAGCTGCATCTCTTACATTCTGGAGCAAATCCCAAATAATCTTCTGTAAGCTGAAGGTGATATGTTAAACGTCTGTATCCCTCCTGAAGGCAATTCTCCTGAGCAGTGATGGACACAACCTTGTGACAGGTGGAGACAATGGCGTGGTGGAAGTGTGGCAAGCTTGTGACTTTAGACAACTCTACATCTACCCTGGCTGTGATGCAGGCATCCGAGCCATGGATCTATCACATGATCAAAGGTCAGGTTTGGACAGTTTTATGCGGCTATTTTACCTCAGAGGATGAGTTTTGCTTTAGTTTTTTGGAAAACAGATTTAAGTCCCACTATCAATCGTGTCATATGACCCATGAGAACTTTGTGTTGATACATTTCTCTACAGAGACAATGACAGCTGTTGGTATTCTGTCCTCTGAAGTTTTATATGCAAAGCTAGAGCTTAAAGAGTAACCATTTGCAATAAAAAAAGCCCATGCTTTTTCTTTAATGAATATGCACCATCTTTCAAAAACTGAAAAAATATAAAGGATTTCAGATTTTGAAAAGTTAAAGCTCTATCTATACAAACTAATATTACTCTTACATCAAAATGATCAAAACAATGAACAAATCTTTTTAATTTCACATCTCAAAATAGAAAAAGGAAAACCCGTGGCCAAATCATGTCCAAGAAGCAACGTGAAAGAACAATCCTCAAAGCAAAAACTATTCTGTGCATGGGTCCACCCAGCTCTGGGCAGAATTTCCCAGAAATGTTACTTTGCCTCAAGTCCAAAAGGGAGCACTAGTGTCCACACTTTGATACTCTATTTTTTTTTACTCTGCTCTGACACTGAGCACAAAACATTTTCCTTGTTTCCCCATGAGGAATTTGACATAAATTTCACCAATTCAAAACCTTTTCCATGATTTGGTTCAAATGGCTATAGTCTGTTGGAGCTTTACCATTTGACTGCTTGGAATCCATCAGTAAATACAAGTCTCTGATTTACTACTACACCTCCTCTTCACCCGCTTACTTTCACTAAGCTTACTGATGTTTCATTTGTAGAGGATCTTTGGGGAGACTAAGAGTAAATGTACCTTTTTCTGTGTTGCCAATAAGAGCCCAAACATAAATTTATGTTTGGTCTTGAGATATTCTCCTTACAAAATTTCTCTTATGGTCAAGAAATAAAACATTTTTGTTTTCACACTGATTCATGCTCTCCAGTTCCAGAAGGCACATAATCTTCCAAATATGGTAGCACATTTCCATTTTAGAGGGGCTCTTTTTGTGCTCAAAAAGCAAGTTCAAAACGACTTACCTTGTTTGATAAACAACGGAAAGGCAGATTGTTTCATACTTTGAGATCTGAAATAGGATATTTTACCTTTTTATTTTTTAAAGAATGGCTGTATTCAATTACAAAATTTTGCTTTCACAAGGTAACACAAAAGTAAGGTTAAGTCTGCAACTTGATTTACAAAGAGCCGTTCTACAGGCACTGTTCGTTGTGCTTGAACGTTCAGACCCTTGGGGTGAAGCAGTATGAGGCTTCTCTGATAAATCAGCAGCTTCAGTACATCCCAGCCAGACAGTGAAACCAAGCGATCAACTTAAGCTGGAACCCAGTGATTTACTGATGATTTATGCATGTTTGTTCTCATTTACTACCTTATAGATTTTAAATTATAGTTTTCATGCACTGAAATGATTAACATTGGTTATTACACTGGTTTGTGCTGGTTGAATCTTAAACCAATATTGCATTTTCTCTATTACATGTTTTAAGACAATATAACTGTTTAATCTTTTTTGCTATGCTTTAGGACCTTGATCACTGGCATGGCTTCTGGCAGTATTGTGGCATTTAACATAGATTTCAACAGATGGCACTATGAGCATCAAAACAGGTACTGACCAGATGAATACTTCCAGCATAAAGGTAGTTTGGAGAGAAGAAAAAAAAAGAACTCCTACCAATCTATGACTGAGCTGCGTAGAAGAAGATCCAAAAAGCAACGAGGGAGAACGTCAGCGATCTTGTTATTTTATGTTTATCTGACCTCAGAGGCAACTACATTGTGATTTATCTGCTGCTGTACAATCTGGACACATTGTTTTATTATCGTATCCAAACACCAGCTAAAGTCTTCTCCAGCTGAGTCAAGTGGGACTGTTTTGATTAAGGAGAAACTGAGGTAACGTATACACATTAAGTTCTAAATTATTCTCTTAACATGTCACCTGTTCATACATTTGACAGCTATTTTTAACAAGTTTAAAGAGAAAGATCTAAATGCTGGTAGTATAAAGTTTTTGTTGACCGTAAAAGGTTAAAAATTATCTAATTGCTGTGGGACAAGTCAATGCTATGAGAGATGCCATCATGGAAGCCATGAATAAATGTCTTTATCATCTTAAAATATTTAATAACATGGATAAAGCCGTTGTTTGCTCCTAAGCAGAAGTTAATTGTATGTTTGTGAAAAAATTTTCATATATTTGGTGTTCATATGAAAGAGAAGTGAGTTTTAATGTAATCTTTAGTCCTTTGTGATAAATGTTTTTGATATGCCAGCAACACTTAAATGTGACATTGCCATATGTTTTTTTTTTTAAAAGTAGGATTATGATCATTTACTATAATTTGTTCCAGATTATTTTATGCATTTAACTTTTTTGTTCAAACGACAGATCCAGAGGATTAAAAGCCAAATTTGTTGGATGGTATCTGTTGATTACTATTAGTAGTAAAACGGACCTTTTTGGACATGTATCATTTTAACGACCTCATGTTATTAATCGTGCATTACACATTTTCTGTTTAAACCCGTTATAATTTGTATTCTTTTGCACAAATGTTTTAACCATAAGGATGTGAAATCAAAACTGCACTTAGTACTGTCAATATTTGCTCTCATAAGCAATATTTTCTTTGTTTCTGAATAGGTTTAAGCAATGTTTTCTGTTATTTGATGTCCTTTATTGATGAAGCTGATAAAACGTGTTCTATTTTAGTAGTATAATGTCAATCTAGACGAACAAAAATATGCAAATGATTTTTTTTTCCTAAACACAGGTTCAACACAAAAACAATGTACCTAAGGCTATAATTTTGCATGCCAAGATATTCTGATGGCTCTGGGTTTACTTTGCTTTCAAATAAAAACTATTTTTAATTTAAGTTTAAAAACATCCTTTTTATAATTTATACCGCAGCGATTTTTGATTTCATGCAGTGTTTTGGTTAATATACCAGCTGTGCAGTGTCATTTTGCATACGTTTTACTTCAAATGGGACATATTTGGATACTGTAACTGCATTAAAATAAAAGTTAATGACCAGAATCTAGGTTTGTAGTATGTATTTAAATTTTTAGCTTTTAATCCATTAGTATAAATGCAGTAAATACGCTGAGTAAATAAGAGTGGATTTATCTGGAAAGGTTTGATGTTGAGTCATGCTGCCATCTGCTGTTTGAACATTGATCTACTGAAATCCGTCATTCACAAACTCATTTTATTTCAGGTTTTTGCTTCTTCAGAACAAGTTGAAAGTCTTTTTGGTTTATTGCTACAACTTTTACTGGGTCCTGTTCTCATTCAATGTGTCGTCTTACATCTTTACCGAATCTAGTTGGAAAAATGCATTTACAATCTTATTTTAGACAAAAACACTGATGTTCACTATAACATTTCAGTGGCAAGTCCTGAGGTACCCAAATGTTTTCAGATGACAACTTGTACTTATTTCTTCCCCCTAACCTGACCCTCATTGTGCTTTTAAGTACTCAAAAAAAAGCCCTTTATCATAGTCAGTGTGTGAAATTACATTGTACAGTATACATATTTTAATTTAATCAAATCAGTTACCATGGACAGTCACCATAATCCAAACTATTCATAAACAACAGTTGCAGACGTTTTTGCATGTCTGTTTTTTACATTAAAAGACCAGAGTAGCTATGCATTTTATCATGCATGCAGGTTAGAGCCTGGAAAACCCAAAAGGACAATCACATTCAGAACTTTAGTCTAAGCAAATGAATTAAGCAATAGGAAAACATACAGCAGGTATTTGTAGTAAACAAAAATTACTTGCATAAATCACAAAACAATTTGTGGAAGCACTGTTGAATTTAGTGTGAAAAATAGTTCATGTTGCACCAGTTAACTAATTCTGATAGGTGTTTCAGTGGTCTATCAGAAACAATTTGTTGAGTCAGCATTCAAAATGGACATTTAGTATTGTGCACTTTGAACAGTTCACCTAATTGCACTTGATTCAAGGTGTGCCAAGGCAATGCCTAAAAAGGTGCAATTTTCAACATACTACACAGCACAGATTCATCCATTACAGCAGCTCTTATAGCTATTTTAATAATCAAGCAGATCTGTATATTTGATGATTTACTGTTAATGAACAACCTACATCCCTTTTAGAAGGCAAGTTAGAAGAAGGCCCATTTTTTATTTATATGATTTAATGATCCAATATAGTTGCATTTGTCAATGTGTTCAGGAGTCATGCACCACATCTTTAAGTCCCAAAGCACAAGGCTTTAAAAAATAAATCCACAGTACAAGATATTAAGTAGTAAGATACATTTGGAATTCAATTTTAAAAAGTGAAAGGTACTAAACATGTCATATCATCGAATCAGGTAATTATTCAGAAACTAGGGTTTTAAATGCATGGATCCAGTGATGCCATCCCTGTGGTGATTCTGGCAGTACTCTGTAGCGACCATAAGGGGGCCCTACTGAATTACCCTAACAGTGCCTTTTGGTGGCTTTAGGAAAGAAATTATATTCAAGAGAGGCCATTAGGTTTTCCATTAATTTTTTTTTATCTCAAAAGATCTTTTTTGCTTATAGTTTGTTTATTCATTCACTGAGCCAACTGTTTGTCCAATATATACCTACAGATGTGGGTTTAGCCGACCTATAAACCCATGTATTACCATTTGGATAAGCACACTGAGCTGAGACATCTAAATTTATATCCAAAACCAACATCTGTAAGAACTAGAAGTGGTAAAATCATTGCAGTGTACCTGTATTGATGCCAGTTCCTTTACAGCACCAGTGGAAAAGAAATACTAAAAGATGATTGCTAAAATAGCTTGCTACAGACAAAAGTTTGAAATCAGTCTGCATAAATAGGTCAAATTTGAGAAACTCTCACTCAATCCAAAGAGGTTTTAAGAAAAAAAAAAAAGTATATTCATAGAATGCATTGTATACCCGTTCACAATTGTTGCATGCTGTTTAGCTTTGTTCATTTTATTGGGTTGTCCAGTAAATGCGTACAAGTAATTAAGGACTCTGTATGTCCATGTCTAGAGACTCACCATTGTTATTTTTAACATCAACCTTTCCAAAGCTTTTCCCAAAAAGGACCAGATGGTGCTGTGATATCAGCAAAGCTATTAGAAGGGAGAAGTGGGTGAACAAACAGTGTCAGCTGAACTTTGAGAATAATCTTCACACTCCGGAGAGAGGACGGGGTCGGCACTCCTTGAGGTGGTGGTGGCACCACCGCTGGACAACAGGTGGGTAGCTCGCTTTACATCCTGGTGGCGTCTTCGTCGGAAAACTTGCTCCTCTTTATCAAGTGGCGTGGTCTAAAAGGGAAGGAAGCAGCAGTACAGATTAGGTCCTCCAAAAAAGGAGTTACAGATGTGTTCAAAATCCTTAGAATAGTTTATTTCTATGCATTGGGAACACTGCACATTATATTCTAAATCAAACCATGAAGAAAAATGTATTAATCTTTTATTCACATTACAGAAAAAGAAAAATGAGCGTTTCAACCAAAATGAAAGTATCTACTTTTGTTTTTTTACAAACTTCAATATTCACTGTATTAACTGAAAGATCTTTATAATTTATCATTCCTGTAAACCACTAAACTAATATTTAGTTGAGAGCTGCTTCACATCTGTGTTGCATGGAATCGACCGACTTTCTGGTACACGTGACCAGGTATTCCAGCCCAGGATGATTTGACATTTCATAAATTCTCTGCATTTTTTGTTTTTGCCTCAGAAAGAGCATTATTGACGTCGCCCCACAACGTTGTAAATTGGATTAAGGTCCGTGATTGGGCAGGCCACGCCGTAACTTAGATTTTGTTAGTCTAGAACCAAGATACTGCTCGCTTACTGGCGTGTTTGGGGTCATCTTGTTGAAACATCCATTTTAAAAAGGGCATTGCCTCTTCAGCATAAGGCAATATGACCTCTTTAAGTATTTTAATATAAGCAACTGATCCCTGATCCCTTGTATGCAATAAATAGGCACCACAGTAAGAGAACCATCCCCATATCATGATGCTTCAACCACCACGCTTCACTGTCTTCCCAGTGGACTGTGGCTTCAATTCAGTGTTTGGGGTAGTCTGAAAGGGTTACAAAGTCATTTCTATGGCTTTGTGACTCCAGCTAGCCACAGTGAGAACCATTATCTACAAAAGAACCCAAAGCAGCATCTAACGCACTGCAGGCCTCACTTGCCCCATTTAAGGTTTAATGATTCAACAATAAAACAGAAACTGGAAAAAAATTAAATCAATAAGAGTTCCAGGCACATGAGCAAAGGCCCATCTCACAGTTGCCAAAACCACTGATGAGTTCCACAAGATTTAGTAAAATATTCTTTGTATGGACAAGTAAAACCTGAAGAGAATGTTTGGCTCAGAAGGACAGTTAGGTTAGGTAGCACGATAACGATCCAAAGACCAGCAATGAGTTCACCTCTAAAACGGCGGGTAATTACTTTTAAAACTGCTGTTCATAGGTATTCAGGCATTTTTAATACCATATTAAAATTTGTTTGATCTGAAACATGGTAGTATGACAAAAAAGCAAAAACAGAAGAAATCATAAAGGGGCAAATACATTATTGTGCCACTTTGCGACAACGCTTGCAAATAAGCAACATTTAAAGTATGTCAGCATGTTTCATGAAGCATTAAACTTATTTTTTTATTGAAAAGACAACTTATTAATGGAGTAGAAGAAAATCAAAGTAAACTGTGCAACAAAAAGAACAGCTGTAGCCCAAACAGCCCAAATGAGAAGAGGTAATAAACTGATGAGGTATGAAAAGGATTAAGTTGATTGATGATGGGTCAAATCCCGGGGGATGGAAAATGGACACTGCCAGCACTTTGCCACGGAAGCACTCACTGCACTTAAGCACTTTGCTGTGTCATACCTTATCCAACACAGTCCTGGATTCTGGTTGTGATCCAAAGACCCTGACTTCTGGATGGTTAAGTCCTGGTCCAGCAAAGCAGAGGAAGATGAACTCAGTGGATCACCTTGAACTCAAAGCATCACTGACTAAACTGTCAGTAAGGTGACTTTACCTTCTCACTGAAGTTGCTACTGCACTGGCAATAGAATTAAATATTACTGTTGGCCAATGTTTTTCACATGTCCAGTTTTTAAATGGAAAAATACAGAGTGCTTTGTTCACTACATGAAATAAAACATTCAACATTTGTTCCTATCAGCAAACAGTAAGCAGTTAACAAATAGCTCAATAGTTTTCTTTAAAGTATATCTTGTACATCTAACAACTATAAGTATACTTTATATGCGGGACATCCAAACAAAAGTGCTGACAGTCCATCTAGAAAGGATGACAGGCTGGAGCAAAACAACGACATGACAGCATTACATGGATGGATGGTAATCTCTACATAGAATAATGCTGAGAAACTGATACAGATCTGGCTGCAGACCCTACATCTACTGGAGCTCCAGTGGTAGGTGGAAACATGTTAACTGTGGAGTGGAAATGCCAAATACCTTCAAGTGAAATCTTTAAATAATTAATCTAATTTTATGAATGAATGATAAATGAATTAATGAATCTAATTTTATAGATATGGAGGGACGGATGACACTGGGAGTAGAGGAGCCACAATCCAAAGCAAAGCAGAATGAAAAAAATGAGAGAAGTACAAAAAATATGTATCATACAACTAAAATAAAAAAACACTAATCAAACACTTTGGGTTGTTTACTCTTTTCAGATACATTAATTATCAAGGCTTTAAAAGCAGAAACAATGGCTTGAAATATATCTTTAGTAGGTAAAGCAGCATTTTAGGTCAAGTCCTTTATGTTTGAACAATTAAGAATACTACTACTTGGCAGCCTAATGATAGTTTCTTGAAGTAGTAAGGTTGATTAGAAGTTTTAGAATTTCATTGAAATTGGCCATAGGTCAGCTCTTTTTACCTACAAGCAGAGCTTTTATAAACATGTCGGTAGCAGGTGTTTTGTGAGAAGTTAGTTTTATTTTAGCACATAATATCGGTTTCTATTAACAAAAATGTAGCTATGAAAAACAAGGATGTAATTCTGCAGTGAGGACTATGGTTAAATCCCTAATGTTTTCCTTTCTGAATGCTAAAGCAAAAAAAAAAGCATCTCTTGTTGAAAATGAAATCACATGCAACAGTGTGTGTTGGAGATCCAATCAGTGCTTACTGTAATTACTGACACTCCTGCTGCTGTGCTGTTGAGCTTGGGTCCATAGTTAAAATGCTTCTTGATTTTTCCAGCCACAGGAAGCTGGTGCCCCTTCTCAGGCAGACTTTCACCCTAGAAAGTAAAGAGAAACCTGCTTAGCAACTTAATTTGTTGAGCTGCTGTAATGCATTCTTCTCCAACTCTATTGCCGTGTACACTTGCTGTGAGTTACTGAACTTACATTGACCCAGGGATGATCCAGCACTTGTACAGCTGTGTATCTTTGATCCACAACAACCTGCAGCATGCTCGTGATCAGAGCCTAAAGATAAGGATGTTATCCATAAGTATCTTGGAACATAATGAGAAAATCTGGTCCGACAGATTGTGTAGCATATTCATGGTAACTGAGATAACTTCCAGACAACCTTGGCAAACTCGGACACATTGTCCCAATATGGTGCTGCAAATTCAAGATGGCCTTTTACAATTTCTTCAAAGAGGGCCTCCTGGTCTTCACTGCAACAAAAATAAATAATTTAAAAAGCCACATATATTGTTAAACAAAGTGCAAAAGCATACAACAATCTCTTACTGGTTGTTGTATTACTAATTTAAATGTTTTAAGCAGCTTATACAGTATATTATAAAACTTCAAGTGCAAGAGCTCATACCCACGGAAAGGAGGAAAGCCACAGAGCAGTATGTAAGTGATGACACCAGCAGCCCAGATATCAACCTTCAGGCCATATCTAAAGTTAAAAAATGCAATATCAGGTAAGCGTAAAGCAAGTCTTCTCTAAAGAAAAACGTTCATATACTGTAGTGGATTTTGCCTCGCAAACCACCTTACCCTGTTTCAGCAACAATCTCTGGTGCTACATAAGTTGGCGTTCCACAAACGGCGTAAAGAAGACCATTGACAACAGTAGCCAAGCCAAAGTCACCTAATTTCAGAGATTTACTACCATCGTGGTGTTCATACACCTGTGTGACAAAGGCAGACAAAAACAGGGAGAAAAATGTAAAATTGGTGAGAGAAAAACAGTTTGTGAGCTTATGTTTATGGATATTTAATGACATCGTTTTATTCCATATTTGCCAGAATGTAGCTGTATTACCAGATGTGAGAATAAATATACAAGTGTATCCTAATAAATTTGAATGAAAAGTTAATTTAATTCACCAATTCATAAAAGTGTTACATCTTAATTAAAACCAAGAAATATGTTTAAAATGTTTGAAAATATGAAACTTAAAATGTGAATGTTACATGACCAATTCAAAAAGATTTATAATTCACAAATGTTATGTTATAGCCTACACATTCATGAGGAATAAAGCTGACTTGAAAGCTGTCCAGGAGAGAGGTACCGACACCTTCGACAAGGAGAATAAGCTGCAAAAGGTCATTGCTAAAGAAGCTGGGTGTTCATAGGTTGCTATATCCAAGCGTATTAATGAAAATTGAAAGAATAAGTGAGACTGAAGTTGTTGAGCAAGCAAAAAGGGACAATCACAACATTGTCAAGCAAAGCCCATTCAAGAGTTTGGTGGAGGTCCACAAGGAGTGAGAGGCAACTAGAATCGGTCCTTCAAGCATCACACAGAGATGGGACAACGTCAGAACTGTCTTACTTGGACTAAGAAGGAAAAAGGACTGGACATTTACTCTGTGGTTCAAAGTCCTCTTATAAGGTGAAATTTTGCATTTCGTTTGAACATCAGGATCAATGAGTGTGGAAGAGAAGGTCCAGTTTCCACAGTCAGCGAAGATTTGAAGAGTTATGTCATCTATACTGCTCAAAAAAATAAAAGGGAACACTTAAACAACACAATATAACACCAAGTAAATCAAACTTCTGTGAAATCAAACTATCCACTTAGGAAGCAACACTGATTGACCATCAGTTTCACATGCTGTTGTGCAAATGGAATAGACAACGGGGGGGAAATCTTTGGCGATTAGCAAGACACACTCAATAAAGGAGTGGTTCTGCAGGTGGGGACCACAGGCCACTTCTCAGTACCTATGCTTTCTGGCTGATGTTTTGGTCACTTTTGAATGTTGGTGGTGCTTTCACACTCGTGATAGCAGGAGACGGACTCTACAACCCACGCAAGTGGCTCAGGTAATGCAGCTCATCCAGGATGGCACATCAATGCGAGCTGTGGCAAGAAGGTTTGCTGTGTCTGTCAGCGTAGTGTCCAGAGCCTGGAGGCGCTACCAGGAGACAGGCCATTACACCAGGAGACATGAAGGAGGCCGTAGGAGGGCAACAACCCAGCAGCAGGACCGCTACCTTCGCCTTTGTGCAAGGAGGAACAGGAGGAGCACTGCCAGAGTCCTGCAAAATGACCTCCAGCAGGCCACAAATGTGCATGTGTCTGCACAAACTGTTAGAAACCGACTCCATGAGGATGGTATGAGGGCCCGACGTCCACAAATGGGGGTTGTGCTCACAGCGCAACACCGTGCAGGACGCTTGGCATTTGCCAGAGAACACCAGGATTGGTAAATTCGCCACTGGCGCCCTGTGCTCTTTACAGATGAAAGCAGGTTCACACTGAGCACATGTGACAGACGTGACAGAGTCTGGAGACACCGTGGAGAGCGATCTGCTGCCTGCAACATCGTTCAGCATGACTGGTTTGGCAGTGGGTCAGTAATGGTGTGGGGTGGCATTTCTTTGGAGGGCCGAATGGCCCTCTAAAGAAATCCTCAGATCCTCAGAATCTCAGAAGATGAGATCCTCAGACCCCTTGTGAGACCATATGCTGGTGCGGTTGGCCCTGGGTTCCTCCGAATGCAGGACAATGCTAGACCTCATGTGGCTGGAGTGTGTCAGCAGTTCCTGCAAGATGAAGACATTGAAGCTATGGACTGGGTGCCCGTTCCATAGACCTGAATCCGATTGAGCACATCTGGGACATCATGTCTCGCTCCATCCACCAACGTCACGTTGTACCACAGACTGTCCAGGAGTTGGCGGATGCTTTAGTCCAGGTCTGGGAGGAGATCCCTCAGGAGACCATCCGCCGTCTTATCAGGAGCATGCCCAGGCGTTGTAGGGAGGTCATACAGGCACGTGGAGGCCACACACAATACTGAGCCTCATTTTGACTTGTTTTAAGGACATTACATCAAAGGTGGATCAGCCTGTAGTGTGTTTTTTTCACTTTAATTTTGTGTGTGACTCCAAATCCAGGCCTCCATTGGTTAATAAATTTGATTTCCATTGATGATTTTTGTGTGATTTTGTTGTCAGCACATTCAACTTTGTACAAAACAAAGTATTCAATGAGAATATTTCATTCATTCAGATCTACGATGTATTTGAGTGTTCCCTTTTTTTGAGCAGTGTATTTAATGTGTAAGCACAATTTTCATTAGACAAGCATTTTTATATTAAGTCTCTCTCTCTGCTAGAAATGTGTCATTCTCTGTAATGTATATCAGTTTTTTCTATTGTATTGAATTCTTGAAAAATGTTGATATTCTAACACTTATTTTAAGGCGCCTCTGATGAAGGTGGTGTGATGAACAGCATGCTGATATGCAAGTACATCCTTACATTGTACTTCCTGCATCGATTTAAAAAACTGACTTTTTTGTGACATGAACATTGTAATTCTTTACACCTGATGGAAATGCCATTAAAACAGTGGTGAATCCTGTGTCAATATTAAGAAGATTGTCATTTTTATAAAACATTTTTTATAGTACTGGTGACCTGTCCAGAGTGCCCCTTGCCTCTTGCCCATTGACTGCTGGAGAGAGTCACCCTCCTACAACCCCTGCAGGGCTGTTGGTGGGTATAGAAAATGGATGGATGGATGTATGTTTTTCAAACTGCTAAATGCCCATTTCATAGGATGCTTATTTAATGAGAGTTTGTCAAGTCATGCTTACCAACAGATTTTCTGGTTTTATGTCTCTATGCACAATATTGAGACCGTGAAGGTACTTGATGGCGCTTGCCAGGTTGAACAGCATACAACTGGCATCACGCTCTGTATATCTGTTGGAGGATGTAATGGCGTCAAAGAGATCTCCCCCCTGGAGAAAAGGTTTTTGAGATACAAAAAAAATAATTCCATACAGTCCTAATGGTCTGACTTTATATAGACTTTTTCATTTAAGTGACTAAATCTTTTGTATCAACAAATATGTATCAATATAGCCCTTAGGGAAAAAAAGCTTTTGAAAACAAAGTAGTTCAAAATATAGAATACAATTTTCTTCCAAAAACTCAACAAATGCAAAGTACCTTCACCAGCTCCATTACAAGATAGAGGTCGCTATGGGAGTCCATTTCCTCGATTAAAAGCACAATGTTTGGATGTTTCACACGCCTGAGGATGGACACTTCACTCTGTATCATGTGCTCCTAAATGATGCACAAACGTAAAGAGATACTATAAGATATGTAAAAAAACAGCAGTTTTAGAAAGATATTTAATCCCCACCTCAAACCCACATAGTAGAACAATTGAACTGAAGATCAACGAATTAGCTCAAATGTTGTGGTTCGATACCTGATTTTAGTTAAAGCTGAGGCATGCTTACCTTTCCTTTGCATTTGTCTTTGCTTATCATTTTTAAAGCATACTCCCTTCCAGTTGATCTTTCCACACATTCACGAACCACAGCAAAGTTTCCATCCCCTAAAATCCGTCCAACTTTGTACCTCTCTGCTATGGAGGCAGGAACTGTGGAGCATTCATCCAGTGGCTCAGCTGAGTGGGAAAACATATCAATTTATTAAAGATATGACATAGTGACCTACACTACCCATCAAATGTTTTAGATACACTTTCTCACACGAGCCTCTTTATTTTCATGACTATTTACATTGTAGATTCTCACCAAAGGCAACAGAACTGAATGAGCACACATGAAATTATATAGTAAACAAAAAGTGTTTGTTTACCATTTTTATGTTTCAGATTCTTCCAAATAACCACCCTTTGCTGTGATTACTGCTTTGCTATCTTGGCATTCACTCCATGAGCTTCATGAGGTGGTCACCTGAAATGGTTTTCCAGAGTTTTGAAAGAACTTCCCAGAGATGACCGAAGTTAATATTTCAGTCATCACAGCAAAGGGCAGCTACTTTAATTCAGTTTATTTATATAACGCCAATTCACAACACATGTCGTCTCAAGGCACTTCACAAAAGTCAGGTACATACATTCCAATTAATCTTAATCATTGAACAGTGCAGTCAGATTCTGTTATTTATTCAAATTGGATAAAAAGTTTTTCTATCTGAGGAAACCCAGCAGATTGCATCCAGTCAGTGACTTGCAGCATTCACTCCTCCCGGATGAGCATGTAGAGACAGTGGACAGTCACTGGCGTTGACTTTGCAGCAATCCCTCATACCGAGCATGCATGTAGCGACAGTGGAGAGGAAAAACTCCCTTTTAACAGGAAGAAACCTCCAGCAGAACCAGGCTCAGTGTGAGCGGCCATCTGTCACGACCGACTGGGGGTTAGAGAGAACAGAGCAGAGACACAAAGAGAACAAAGAAGCACTGATCCAGGAGTACTTTCTATGGGAAGGAAAAGGTAAATGTTAATGGATGTAGCGCCTTTAGTCGTTTCACCTAGAAAGAAAGAACAGATAAACAGATAAACTCTAAACAAGTTTAGAGTCTGAAGAGAGCACAGAGAGTTAGTCACAGTAGAAGCTCAGTCAGTAGCTATGTCTAAGAGAGAGAAAGGGTTAAACACTGAAAGACAGGGCCATGTGGATCATCAGTAGAGGGTGAGCATTAAGTTGTTGCCAGCAGAAGCTTGGAGGATTCCCCTCTCCAGAAAGGTGTCACAGGTAGACACAGAGTCAGGCCAGGTGTAGCTTCTAGGAAGAGAAAAGAGAGAGAACAAAGTTAAAAGCTGAAATAACAGCAAATAATACAAAATTGAAGAGTAGTGTGAGAAAGTAGCAAAGAGGGCAAAAGTGGTCTTTATGTCCTCCAGCAGCCTAAGCCTATAGCAGCATAACTACAGAGATAGCTCAGGATAACCTAAGCCACTCTAACTATAAGGTTTATCAAAAAGGAAAGTTTTAAGCCTAGCCTTAAAAGTAGACAGTTTGTCCATCTAGAGCCCACTGATGGCCATTGTTATACTAAAAACCACAACAATTGGGATACCTCTCTCTGTCAGATTGACCATAACCATTGGAAAAGAGAGGGGGTCATACAGGTAGCAGAAATGGAGGGTGTGTTTGCACCTCAACCATAACTGAGCTGGTTTAGGCTAAACCTGACTCCCCCTTACTACTTTAAGGAATCTAAAATATAAAAACATATCTAAAGTTCTTTTACAATTTTTCGTTTGCTACATAATTGCATGTGTGTTCATTCACAGTATTGATGCCTTCATCGAGAATCAGGTACAATGTAAATTGTCATAAACAAAGAGAACCAGTAAATAAGAAAGTGTCTAAAACTTTGACCGGTAGTTTATGTGCAACTTACCTTCACTGCTGGGACCATCTCCTTCATCCATTGAGCTGCATACCTTGGTAGAGGCTAATGAGAGTGAAGAGCCACTGTGTTGTGATCCCTAGAAAAAAAGTATTTAGTGAAAAATGAAGGCTGATACACTTAAAAGCTTTAGGGAGGTCCAAGCTTCTAAAACTTTAGATCCAGTCCATGCAGAAAATTAAAAAAAAAAAAAAATCGATGAGAATGGTCTGGGAACCCAAACTGATACATGAGATCCTAATCCAACAAAATTAGTATACTAAACAGTAGTGCTGTACGGTTTCAGGAAAAGATTTCACTACAATACTATCAGTGAAAATTGCAATAATGATATTGATTATGATTAATCCCCCTCCCCCCTTACCATTACAAAATGTACCCAGCACTCTCCAAACACTTTAGCATCTCAGCCACAAAGAAAATAACTGCAATTTGGCATTGATTTGGCCAACAGTGCAAATTTGCAGGCATATCTACAATTTTTGGAAAACAAAGTGTAATCAAATTATACCAAGTAGCTACTAAAAGCTTGCATGTGAATGATACTCTAAAGAAATAACTCAAATTCCTTCAGATTTCCCTTTGTAAACACTATTTGATTGCATGCCCATAATATACTGTACTTTTTCTTAAACAACAGTTAAATCATTCCGGGTCCACGCAAAGCCTTACAGCTGCAATATAATTAATTATTATGATTAATATTTTAGTACTTAAAAAAACCTACAAATTTTGATGGCACAAATAAGCTGATTACAAAACCTTTTAGCAGAGTAACTTTAAAAAGCTTTATTCTGACAAACTGAGTATCTGTGGGCCAAGGCCCCCTTACAAAACTCAATATATACTACCATATATTTAGTGAGCACAGCATAAGGAACAGCAAAGTTTAACGTTGTAGCACAAGTTTATGGTATAACTGAGAATGTCCTCTGCATAATGTTTTGAAATTTACATTACTGTAGTGCAGAGTAAAGCATGGACTAATGATAAAAGTCCCCCTATACTTAGAATTACCTTCTTCCATTCACTGCCTATAGGTTTTACTCAACCACTGCATTGCTCTCTATTAAAACATCTTCTGGTCAGTAATGTTATTACTCCTATGCAATTTTTGTCTGCAACCTCAAGTAAATGGTGCTGGGTTTCTTTCTTAAACCCTATCTATATATTCCTTGCCTACGAACACAATATAAACCATTGTAAGCCAATGCAATTGAAAAGAAAAAAAAAAGGAAGAAAAATATTAAACATGCCTTTAAGGACAGCACAGAAGTAGTTACCTTTATGCTATGCACATCAGTTATTACCTGTCGTCTTCGGAGGCTAGCTGGACTGGTTAAAATAGGGCTGGGAGACTTTCCAGAACGAGGTGTGGAAAGCGTACTGCCTGCAGTGCCATTTGCTGTAAAGACAGCAAAATAAAATGGCAATAAGGAACCAAAAAACAGCAAGCTCTGAGTTTTAATAAACACACATTTACCCGATCCAGCAGATGAGGGAGATTTGCTTCTACGGGGCATTCCGCCAGGTCTTGGGGAAGAGCGACCATGCACCGAGGGGAGTCGACCATAGGATGAGGATTTTGTCACCCTGCATTCTGGGGAGGAAAAAGATACATTGCAAAAGACTGCACTGGTATCGAAATGCAAGATTATAAAAATTCCACTTAGAATCAGCAATGATTCTAGGTCTGGTGGTGGTGGTGGTATCTGAACAAAAAGATTCAGCAAGAAAACTGGGCCAAAAATTTATAAAATTATTGCCTGAGACTTAACATACAAACACATTCAGGCACGCTCACAAGCACACGCAAACAACTCTCATTCCAAGTATATGTGAAAAATATCACCTGCATTCAGTGGTTAGCACCTTTCCAGCAAATACACCTCATTAGACCAGATGTAAGAACTGCAATACTGTGTTTAAGCAGCAATGATACTGTGCTTAGGCCAATAACCTTTTCCCACACCATAAAAACCTACCCTGCAGTGTGGTGGAAAATAAAACGGTCAAGTACAACTTGGTGTAAGATGATTTGATGTGAGAAAAGGTGGGAGCACAATGTCACAATGCTATTTAATGACACCTTTAACAAGTAGCTGGAAAAAAAGAGTTTGTAAAAAAAAAAAAAAAACCTAAGCTTTTATTTGGGACACAAATAAGAAAGCTTTAACGATTTAATTTATATGTTTAGCCCACCCAAATCCTCATAGGTACACTCACCACTTTCATCCAAATTGAAATCATCTTGATAGCGGAATTTTTCAGGACCACAAGCAATGAAAATGTCATCTTCTGCAAAAAAGTCCTGAAGGCATGAGACCTGTCAAAGAGATTTATAACAGGATTCTTAAAACAGAGAGTACTGTTACTAGTACAATGGTCATACAAGAGGTGTAGAATCGAGTCATGCAACTCGAGTCAAATTTGATTACTTTAGACACGACTTGATAAAATCAGAAGAGACTTTGGACTTGACTTGGGACTATGTGTTTACTTGGGACTTCACTGAAGTCATGGGTTGAAGACTTTAGACTCACTTGCGACTTGCAAAACAATGACTTGGTCCCATCTCTGGGTCATATGCTGCAGTACATTTTAAATAGATTTCTTGACTTTATTTCGAAGTCACAATTTTTGACAAAGACAGATTGAGCTTTTTCCCCTTTAGAGCCCATGTTTCATAGAAGTCTCCCAACTGAATTCAAGCATGTTATTTTGAACCATCAAAATATCTAAAAAAAAAAAAAAAAAAACTAAAAAAAAAAACCTCCCATTACCATCCTTGTGTCCACATCCACGGATGTGAAACGTTTTAGTATAATTGGTAAAATTTTAACTTGCGCACAGATATGCATAATTTATTATAGAAATCTATGCAGTCTATAAAGTATATTAAAAAGTTATTCAGTGCAATTTGTGACTCTGGTGTCTGCTAACCTTTAAATACTCAAATTGCTTTATAGGAGACTAGACTAATTGCCCTCCATCTTCAGGGTTTATTAAATAAAAAAAAAATCATGTTAGAAAATGTTCAACACCATCCATTTATACAGCTCATAATGCCAACAAAAAAAAAATTACACAGTATTCAATTTAAAAAAGAACTTTAAAACAAGATCACTATGTATCTGTTGCTAGTAATGCATGCTAAATAATTTCCTTAATGTAGTTTCTGTGAAGTGCAGAGGAAGATGAATGGGCTTCCTCCAATAATACAGACAACCTTCTCAATATCTATGGCATAATAAATAAGTGCAGATCCTTGTGCCTCATTGCATTTTTAAAAGTTTATTAGCCCGCTTTAACGCATCTGCATGTTATAGAACAACTAGTTTCACTTCCTTTACAGCGAGGTGAACACCACAAGTCGCCATCATGTTGTCTGGCCTCCAATTATAATGCTTCAGAAAACAAAGTGGCATAAGAAAATCCACCTCAGGTACATAATCCTCCAGCATTGCCTTGCTAACCATTTACCAGTGTAATTTAATTACCCGATAAGCTATGCCAAAACAGATTTTTTTTTTTGGACATGTTGAAAATTTCTGCAGCATTAGTGGCGCAGCCCCACACACGCACCACTGCTACAACATTTACAAACTGCTTCTCATTTAAATTTGATTGCCAGTTGATAATTAGATATTAAATATTACTTTAAATTGTTAAAGGTTTGGGCCAATGTTTCTTTCATTCACTCAATGATCAACTGTCAGATTCTATCTGGAGACTGCACAATCTTCAGTGAAAGTAAAATGGAATGTGTAAAAGTTACTTGATTTAATCCATAATAACTAATGTATGACTCAAGAAGGAAACAGCAGTCATCTCACAATCTGAAAGTTGTGTGTTTGATTCCAGCTTCCTTTGGCAACAGGTTGATATGCCCCTGAACAAGGCACTTTTGTGCACGTTACAGTGCATTTTGATGAATGTGGCCATAGTGTAAAGCGCTTTAAGTGGTCAGTATGACTACAAAAGTGCTATATAAATTCAGTCCATCTACCATTAACGTGTGTAAAAGAGAAAATATTGACCATGAACAGAGAGCACCAGTCAGCCAGTAAAAAACAGGAAGACGCATGATTTAGTTTAGCACATCATTTCAAAATTAAATTAGTTCAGTTTCCCAAGAGCTGTTATTACAAAAAATGTGTTAAACCCTATTTCCTGACAAGTCGGGCTGCAGAACTATTGATGACAGAAGACCAGTGGATGTTCCTATTAATAGAAGACACCATTATGAGACTTTTTGTGTCACCCAACATAACCAGTTAGGAGGCCTTTATCTAGCACAGCTTATTAAAATGTTCCTTTCTGTTCTATACCTAGCATGGGCTAATAAAAGGCATTTCCACATATGTAGCTAAATTTCCTAACAAGTATGGTGTAAATATTTCCATTAATAGATCCTAATCTTTTAGGTTAAAGTTATTTTAAAACAGCAACTTACACAAGAAATTAACCATCACTGGCTGCCTTTGTTGTCTTTTAGATATTTGGAAATTTAGAAAAAAAATAATTAAAAACCATAAAATCTTTAGTAACCATTTCCGAGTAGAAACTGTAGGTACACTAAAGCTTAGTCAGAACTATTTTTATGCCAATGCCAACATGTAAATACTATAGGTACTATAAGCTAGACTCTGCTAACTTTCATATAGGCTTCGTGAAACGTACAACCGCCATTCTACACCTAAAGTGTAGCTAGCTGGTTTACCAAAGGTTAAAGAACCATGAAAACTGCCCTTTGATGCCAGCAGGTAGTCATTTGGCCATCTGTTGCCACAACACGACAGAGAGCACCGACTAAGGAGCAGAACACGGCACAGAAATTAATTACAAAGCTCACAAACCTCCTTGTTATGAAGGCCATAAAGTAACAACACCTTAAAAGCCAAATACCTACATAAAGCCCAAGAAACCTTAATGACACCTTGTTTGTACCAGGTTGGAATTTATTTTGCCTTCAGAACGGCCTTAATTCTTCATGGCATGGACTGAAAAAGATGTTGGATAGATTCCTTAGCAATTATGGTTTGTATTAACATAATAGCATCATGTTCTTCCTGAAATGAGTGGCAGTCGATCAGCTGGCTGAAGGCACTTGAACTCACTTTCATGTTTAAGAGACTATTTTCAGATGATTTAAGATCTGTGACATGGTGCCTAGTCTTGCTGAAAGTAACCTTAAGAAGATCGGTATACTGTGGTCATAAAGTTATGGACATGGTCAATTTCTTTGCTTATGTAGGCTCCTGTTGCCTTTAAATAATGCCTAACTGGTCCAAAGTATGCCAGGGAAATATCATCTACACAAATACACCACCAACAGCCTGGACAATTGATATAAGGCAGGATGAATCCATATCTTTAATTTGTTTATGCCAATTTTTTATTCTATCATCTAATTGCAGCAGTAGAAATCAACACATGTCAGACCAGGGAACATTGCGTTGATTATTTTTGTCATTGCTTTTGTCCTGTTTTAGTGGGGCTGTGCAAACCTTTGCTTCAGTTTACCCCTTATTAGCTGATAGGATATGCAGCCAGATTGGCCTTTTGCTGTAGCTATAGCACATTGTTTCAGTAGTTGACACTTTATATGCTGAGAGATGTATATGTACTATTGTTATAAACAGGTGGTTATTTGAGCCACCTTTAATTTTTAATCATGTTAAACAAGTCTGCCTGTTTTCAACTGGCCTCTCACATCAACGAGGCATCTTTGCCTACGAAGCTGCTGCAAATTGAATATTTTCTCTGTGTAGGATCAGCATCTGCTGACCTGAGAGAAAGAAAAAAAAAACGTTGTAGATCAGTGGCTTGAGGAATTCTCAGACCAACCAGTCTGGCACCAACAATCAAAGTCACCTACCCTGATGCTCCGTTTGAACTTCTAAAACACCATTTGTGTTTCCTAGCAACTGAAGAAATGTGCCTCAAAGTGACCAGTAAGTGTACATCACTCATCATGCCAACATGTGCACTAAATAGCACACAGACCAAGTAGTACACACGTGAATCCTGCCACTACATGAACAATTTTCACATCCTCACTGCTCTGCTGCAGAGACCGTTACTTAGCAACCATTTCATGAAACCATTTATGCCAAACAATACAGGACAGGGTTTTTGAAGTAAATTTCAAAGAACTTACAATTTTTATGAAACGCTTAGTCAGCTCTTTTCACAGTTGCCACACACAGGATACATATCTGTTCCTTAAACACCAGGATCTCCCATGAATGCTATGATTTTAAGAGTTCTGGAAATACTTCAAGCAGCTTAATATTTAAGGAGCCTAATCTCAAATCAGATTACATTGTCTCATCCAATAGTGTTCTGCTGTTGGTATGAATATGGGATGGAGTCCTAGAAACCCCATTTCTGGTAATACATTTAGCAAATATTCCCAGGTGATTTTTAAACGTACTGTGCCGCTTCTTTCCTTGAGTATGAAAGAAACTCCGAGAAATGAGTGAAAAAAGAGAAACCAGTTTTCATGTGCTGTACTGAATTCAGAGTGGATCAAGCCTCTACCCACATCACCTAGGTAGTGTCAATATCCATTTCCCATAGATCATGGGATAGTAAAACAAAAAGCATGGCTAACTAATGCACATGGGCCATTTAACCTCATGAGCAATTAATCTTTCAAAAGGTGGAGGGAAAAAAAAGCATAAGATTACAGTCCTTTCCATAATACAGATCACTTAGTCGTTAAACTTTGTTCTATGACTTTAAATGTAAAACATTCATAGCGAAAGCAAGTTTCGAGTTTCATACTCTATTAAATCGAATGAAAGGGAAGTCAGGAAAGACTAATAATCTTGAATGGCATAATGCAATCTTTATGCAGCTAGTAAGGGAAATATTTAAATGCCTACTATAAGTAAGGCGCGCACCAAAACTAGGTTCAGACATAACCCATCATGATGGAAGTATTCTGTGGAAACAAGAAAAACTAAAATCTAAACTATTAAATCTATAAACTAGCTATTAAATCAGTAGTATTTAGTGTTTTGGTAAGAGTTCCTAAGCCTCTGTGGTATTAAGAGAACTGTTTTGCCCAGATTACAGATATAATACTAACAAAATAAGCAGACTTTTGAGTTTTACAGAATTTTAACACCTACCACTTTGCCATCAACAGTATATAGCCTTTTGACGACTCCAGAGTCCAGCTTGATGGCATCTGTGATGTCACTCATGACTTGCTCGAAAGAGTGTGCCGTCTTCTTGTTGAGCAAGACCCGAACAGCCTTGCGAGGTTTTACTCCACTGCGGACAATCGTCACCAGTTTAGGCTTTATGAAGTCTTTGGTCTCCCTGGCTTCTGGGGATCCAGCCATGGCACTGCCAAGAGAAGAAGGATCACGGAGGGAACCTGCAGTCCTGGCACCAACTGCCCAGTTGGGATTTACATTTTTGGTATAGTCCAGTTTCTTGAAAGGCTCTATGGATGCACAAACATAGCTTTCGCCTGCAGAAAGTTAGAATACATCAACAGATAATTTACAACTATGGAATACAGTTGAAGCTAAAATGTGAGTATGACTGAAAGAGGATCTGAGTATTGATGTTATTAACAAATGTTTTTTTTTAAAAACAAGGGAGGTATCCACGCCGTTTCGTTTTTTGTCACATTTTTTAACTTGGTTCAACTATAATGTTTGCACTTAAGACAGCTGACCTTGCTTGCTTGTAAATTAATATTAAAGAAAATTAAAACAACTCACCTTCCTCCAGCTGGTCTATATTGGTGATCCTTGTTGCCCCATCAACAGTATATATGGTCCTCACTCCTTGGGGCAAGTTGACATTATCTGACAGACATCTTGTGAGATCTGCAAGGAGAGTATCTAAAGACCTAAATCTCTCCTGAGAAATGGCATACACAATCCCTTTAAAGTAGCGGTCACCGTTGCGGTAGAAACGAATCTTCTTGGCCTTCTTCTCCGAGCTCAGTTTTTGCAGTGTCCTGGTTCTGTACAGGCTGCAGTGAGCGCTATGAGTGGGACTAGGGAGACCATTCCCTCTGGAGCCCCTTCGAGTGTATCTTTGAGCCTTGTCCCGCTCATCAAAGTGCTCCAGCTCCATGATGGTTTCTTACACGCCCTAAAATAAAAGAACAAGAAGGCTTATTTTTAATAGGATCCTTAATCTGAACCTAATTAACAATGTTCTGTGTCAGGCCAGTTAATTATACTACTGCCATCTAATTTATAAAAGCTCTAATGCTACAACTGTTCCTGGTAAAAACCTTAAGAAGCATGTCACACCCATACAATGCTCACTGTTGTATCATAATTTAATAGTGTAAAATGTAATATACATTTCAGGTAATTATATAAAGAATATATGACTGTCCAAAAGATTTTGAAAAGAAAAACATAGTAAGCTAAACATGGATAGCAATTCATGTTTAGCTTACTATGGATTTTTTTAATTATTATTTAAGATGATTCTCTTACCTTGAAGATGAGTCCAGAGGTAAGCAAAAAGGCTCTCTGTGCGGAAGTCTTAAATAATAATCTTATTTATTTGATGCCTTGGGTGCAGCAAGCGTCCCTTTGTTGCCCTGTGATTGTGCTTGGCCGTCCTGTTGTGTGTCTGCTCTCTTGTGTGTGCTCACATGCAGATGGGAGGCAGAGCAGCCGGTGTCCTCCACCCTCCCCTGCTCTTACTCCATTGCGGACCGCTGCGAGAGCGTGCTGTCAGCGTGGCTCGCGGACGTTTACGACGGAGCGCGCGCGCAAACGCAAGATGCGCGCTCACGCATTGTAAGATTTAATAAAACCAAATAAAATGTTATAATAAAATTAAACGACAACCGTTCCCCCATTTTTAATAGCAGAGTTATAAAAGCAATACATTATTTTTTTTAAATACATTTTAGACAAAAGTTTCTGGCTCAACCAGTTGGAAAATACCATCCACTTGCATGCTGATTGGTCACCATGTATGTGTGCTAGGTTTATTGATTATTATTTTTTTGTATTGTACTTTATCATTTAAACAAACTGTAATTTTCTAATGACCCTGTGAAGACCACAAGCCCGCTGAACTTTGGGTTTAGTGAACATGATTTCCATTAATCCATACTTATAATTTACCTTATGTAGCCTGTGTTTTACTTTGTTAAATTTCGATTAAAAAACAACAACCTGATCTCTCTGAAATGTACTGTCTTTGTCAAATGTTTTAACAAACAAAATTAAGACAAGTATTAGAAATAACTGCTAGATTTAATCCAACTATGTGTGGCGTCATTTGTTAATTTTACACACACGTTAACGGTTAAAAGTTAACTGTGACCTTTCCCGTCTATATATCTATCTATATCCATGTTTTTACTTAAGAAAAAGCAAACGCAATTAAGAAGGTCAAGATTATGAAAAAGAATAATTGAGAATGGTGGATGTTTTGCACAAAGAAGACCACTAGCTGTTTTGGCAACCAGTCTTCATTCTTACTTAGCCTGTTTAAAGGTATGACAGGCGTCATTTCAGGTTTTTAAAGTAAAGCACGCTCTTCGTGATACAAAGCTAATGTTAGAAGGAGAATTTTGAAATCCTTACCAGAGTCCAGTTTGGGCTGGTTTAATAAACTCACCGTGCTGAGAGTTTCAGCTCCGTTTAGGTAACAGCTCACGCAGGTGTGGTTGATGTGTCTCATTATTAGCATCAGTCAGGTTTCCTGCACGTGAAAAGCACGTGACGGCTGGCTTGCTCGCCTCTGGATGAATGACCTTCTCATGGGTAATGTTGACATTTTTTAATTTAATAAATATTTTCAGAGGGTCAAAGATTATTATGGATCCAGCTCCACTTTTGTCAGCAATACTGAGTTTGCTCAACTGATGCCAACACGTACATTAGTGTTTGGCTTTTGTTCAACAGCCTTGCTTGGTCCGTAGATGTTAACTTCTGAGTCTTGAAGTTTAAAGAGAAGTTTGCGGTCAGGCTAAACAGCTAAAGGTCATAAACTAACAGAAAAACTTCTGAAAAACATGCCTGTCTTCTTTGAATACTAGCTTAATATCTCAGAAAATATATATCTTACTGTTTTTATTACGTCCTTTGTACTGTAGCTTTATAAAAAACAAGTTTATTCAAAAATAATGGTTAAATGTTAGAATAAAATAAAAAACAGCACAAATAAATAGATAAAATCTATTTGTTTGTTGATGCTTGCAGGGCTGTTGCACCCTTATTTAACTGACTTGCTGTATACTGAACCAATAGTTTGGGTCTTGAGTCTCTTCCACTTTTATTTATTAGGTTAGTAGCTTATTTTAGACACACCAATGAAGCAATCCGTCTGGGTTTATTAAACTGAAACTTAGCTTTGCTGTCACAAAAGTGATTTATAAGTAGATGTGTTTAAGCCTTAGTATACAACACTAAGCACAAACAAGACGTGTGTTTAGGTTTCAGGAATACATTTTTTTTTTTTTTTTACGATTCAAGTAGTTTAACCTGTCCTTTAACCAAAACGTAACTTTCATACTTCTGCTGGTCCTTAACAAGGCCAGTAAAGTCACAACACTGCATTACAAATAATTAAATTACTGTATGTATTCTAATGAAATAGTTTACACGTGTTCTCATGCTTTGCATAAAGATGTCTAGTTGGTGCTGGAGTGATCTGCTTTTTGTCAGTAGTCAAAAAGACAGCGGGCGCTTACTGTTTTTCATTTTCTGTCTCATTTAAATTACTTTATTTGCTGTACTGAAGTTCTGTGGATGGCTACACTCACTAGGACCAGCAAAGTTGACATTTCCTCTAATCTTAAATAGAACATAACAGATATTCCCACGAAGTGGTGGAGACCAATGCTGAAATCAATGGATGACGAAACAGATTATACCAACAGTCCTCAGCAAACAAGACCATGCAACATATTTTTTTAGTTTAAATGTGAGGTGCATCATTCCAGAGGAAGTCTTTTTGTGTCATATTTAACCAGGCGTTTTCTTTCAGCACTTTGAAGACTTATCAGAGAATCTGCAAAAAAACGGCCATCTACTGAAACAACTGGTTTTCTGATGGATCAAACGTTGGTTCAAGATGGGAGCCTCGCCACAGGGCATCCCCAGCCTATACTGTTGGACAAATCGACCGTTCCATGGGGACAAATGCTACCAGTGGGCCAGGATCAATTTCTGTCAGCCTCGTTTCAAACCAAGGAAGACAACTGCATAAACAAACAATCTGCATTTAGGAACTTCACTTTAGGTTCTTTTACACAGTCACCTTTAAGTCATATGTTTCCAGAGGTGGGATCAGTCCCATCTTGTGGTGTGACTTCTGGGCCAATTGATCCTGATGGCATTTGTTTTAATGAAACCTATGCTCCACAAGAATTAAACAGTGCTTTAAGAAACGCTGATTTCTTATTAGAACATAGTGAGTCGCACCTCATTGATCAACACGGCAGGAGAGAAGGAGAGAATTTGACAAACCAAAAATTCATTTCAGTGTCTCAAAACCAAACTTCAACTGCATGTTCTAGTGATCTGATACCTGTAGACAGAACTAATACCCAGTCAGAAGTTGCTTGTAAGTCATTTGTCCTGGATGCTGACAGTAACTTTGATGCAGTCAGTCCCCAATGGCTAGATTTGTTTCTGGATGGTAGAGGGAACTTGTGCTTTCCTGATGCTAATCTTGAAGAATCTGTATTTTCACCTAAAACAGGATCTATTTAATCAATAAGATGGAAAGGCAACCTTATTTTTTTTTTTCTTGCACAGCTGATGTTTTGCCAGAACTCCTCACATGCTTAGCATTCAGTATGTTCGGTATGTTCTATAGTAGGGTAGGCAAGAAGGTATCTCGGTTTAAGGTTTTGTTTGAGGTTTCTGTATAGAATAACATTCATATTTGCCCCCAAATTTGTTCAAAAGTCTTGCAGAGAAATAACAGAAATTTCGAAGTTCATTTTCATGTGAAGAAAAAAATTCTACCAAGACTTTTTTTTTTTTAGTTTATATTTATATTGTTCATGGACTCTAATTCGGATAGCAGTGAATTACCTGGTTTTGTTCTACAAAAAAGAATGCATCTTGTAATTGTCTTTTTGCTAAAATAAACTCAATGTTTTGACTCCTACAAATGTCTAATTCTACATTTATATTGTGCCTGTTTTTAAAGTACTTTACAATTTATCAGTCATAGCAATGTCAAGAATCATCCACTCTGTGGAGAAAACAGTTTTAGTGTAATTAAAAAACCCCTGATTTTGACAAAAATTTTCCCAGAAAAAAAGCAAAACCTATAACTATGGAAGTAAAAAGTTCATTGAATCAGACATTTTTTAGAATTGTTTAGAACTGAATTTTTTCCTGTGCAAATTATGTATGTGATTTTTTTTTTTTTTTTTGTACTTAAAATTGCCAGTAAAAATTTTACCCGCAAGAATTCCCTGCAAAAAATTCACCTGAAGACATTTACCGAGAAAAATTTGCCCGCAAAAATTCCTGCAGAAAAATTTACCCGCAAAAGTGTTTCCGTTTTTCCGGTACTTCAAAAAAAAGAGCATTGCGGGCACGGTTTGGGGGACTAGCTTTCATAGGTCAGTCAAACTTTTATTCAGTTCCATTTGAGACAAAAAAAATACCCAAACTCAAAGGGGTTTTAATTACTTGGCGTTTTGTAATATAATTTTTGGCAGAAAAAAATCTCATCACTGATCTTCATAAGCCACTATCCAGCAAACTGTTAAAGAGAACTCGCTCTGCCCAAGGCAATGGTGGTGTCCACGTGGAAGCAAAATAAGCGTAATCTGATTGGCTAAAGTAGCTCGACTCGATCGAGTGCTGATTGCTTTAATCCCCATTGAGATTCGTATTTTTTGTTTCATCTAAGTAAACTAATTAAATGTTTGACTGACCTGATGACAGCTAGTGCCCCAACCCTGTCCGCAGATGCTCTTGTTTTGAAGTGACCGGAAGTAGTGGCAACACATTTGCAGGCGAATTCTTGCAGGTGAAATTTTGCTGGCAAATTTTAAGAACAAAAAAAAATTCACATACATTATTGCACAGGATAAAAATTCAGTGTTATAAATTCAATGTCTAAAAAATGTCTGATTCTAATGAGACTATTTCACTTCCATATATAACCCACTGGACTTAATACTATAGTATTTACTTGAGGTTTGTACTTCTGAAAATATCTAGTGTAATTATTGTAAAATGTATACATTTCCCCTGAAGGAAAGTTGAATATTCTTGATCCAATAACTAGGAGGGAGTATCGAGCAAAGGTGGTTGGCAATGACTATAATGTCGAGTTTGAAACAATTACTTTTAATTGTGAAAACAGTTTTATTCAAGTATTTCAGGTTGAGAAGAAGTATAAGGAGTTCAATTTTGATCAAAAGATTTTTAATGATCAGCTGGCAGCTAAGGTTGGACTAAAAAAGGAAACAAACCAGACAATTTCAAAGACAAAAAGGGATTTTCAGTACCAAGTGAATCACACATTCATTTTAATTTTATTTGTCACTCTCATCCACCCAAAGAAACCTTGATTACCATTTAAAGTAACATTTTCAGGATGTATGGAGCAAAAGTGCACAACAAAAGGGGGTTTACAGCTGGTAGATCAATTAAAAATATCAGTCATTTTTAGATTTGGACTTTTCATTACCATTCAGGTGAGGCAATATTTTAATCTTGTAGTATTACTGCAGGAATGCTCTTTATGGAAGATTTAACAAAAAAAGATGCAATACAGAGAAACGTTACAGCTTTCAGTTATTCCAGCGTGTTAAACTTTTAAAATATTGTTTATTTAGGCCACACTTAATAGGTCAAAACCCCACAGACAAAAAACATTGTAGCTGATCAATCCAACGGAAATAAAATATAAGTTTTTTCGTACTGATTGGACTGATACCACACAAATATTTTTGAGTTTTGAATATCTAGTCAATTTGGAAAATCTTGCCCTTTAAAAATAAATATTTATGTTTATTGTACTAAAAGTTTTGTTCCATTTCTGGATTTGATCCATCTGTGTATATTATAAAAAAATGTTAAAGTGCTTGAGGATTATACCAATCTGTAGAATATGCATCTCACAGTAGAGGAACTAGTAAATTACAGAGCTAGTCTTATAAATAATGAATATTAAATATAGGGAACTACTCTGATTAGTAAAGACATTTTTAGGCATTGTTAAAGAAAACGGACACAGGACCCAGCAGCTATTTCTTCAATTTCTCCATTCCTTCCCATTCTCGTTTTTGCCTGAAGCTTGTAGTCTTCCAAAATGGCCTGCGCCGTTTGCTTCCAGTTCTTTAGTCCATGGCTTTGATCCTCCAGGTTTTTGGGGGTTTTTTTTCCCCCAATATTGGAGGCAGTAATACCGACATTAATGGGCAGAATGACCGCGTTGTCTGTGGCTGTCCTGCCGCCTGCCGCTATCCTGGCAGCAGAGTCAGATCAGGTGAAGAGGCAGAGTAAGAGAAACGGAATTACCCGCAGTGCAAGGATTTGCCCAAAGATGTCATGCAGAACTTACATTTAAGAAATGCACACATTGCCACATCCACAATAAAAAACAATCTCTTATAAAAAAATCTGCTTTCAAAATTCAATTAGAATTTTGCTTTAAATAACTAACGAATAAGGCCATTTAAAATTATTGCAAAAGCTCTTTAATTATTATTCTCCTAAATTTAATTAAAAACCATATCTTTACAACCCAGAGATTTGAAATATTTAGATTGTTTAAAACGTAAAAACAATCAACTCCAATTCATAGCAGGTATGTAAGCAATGTTAAGAGTTCAGGACAAGAAATCTGTGATGCAGATTCTGAAGTAAGTTAGCACAAGAGAGGAAAGTAAAGTGAATTGGTGCGAATAGGACTGGAGTTTATGCAAACCAAAAACCTTGGGAAGAAAAGGGGAAAATAGGTCTGTAATTAGTTTGGGGAAACAAAGTGATGCAGCTGTGTATTGTTAGGAAGTATTACGTTCTTCTTCATTAGGATGTGTCAAAAGATGTTTTGTAGACCTCTATATCTGTAAAGCAAATTATAAAGTAATACAAGTGAGTACATATTTGATTTAGCTTCTATAGTATATAAGGGTCATTTTCAACATACAAAGAAAAAACAACCTGTAAGCTGTGAAAGTGGTGAGGGAAAAAAGTTAATGCACAAAAACCTACTTATGTTTCATGGTGGTGACCGTTTCTGCTGCAACATTTGTGGTGATGTCCTTAGCTGCTGCTTCCAGACCATTCCACACAGTGGCAAATCCTAATCAAATACAACATTTACACATACTCTATTAATGACACTTTTCTTATATTTTTCTAAAACTGAGTCAAGTAAAAATGTGTACATAATTGTAGTTTCACCATACCTTGCACTCCACTGGCAGCCACCACCATTGCTCCGTCGATGTTCGAGCGCCCATCCTTATCTTTCTTCATGGACTCAGGAATCAGCTTGCCTCCATGTTTTTTCACATGAGGAGCCAACTCTCGACCAACACAGTTAGCCACAGTACACACCCCGTCCACTGCAGAGAAAGAGTACCACTCCATTAGAGGTTCACCGCAAAACCCACTAATCGCACAAGATCAGTAAAACATGCCGACTGAAGACGTGTTAGTCACCTAGAAACTGGCTGACTTTAACAGCTCCTCCTGTTGCTTGCTTGGCCACATAGAGGCTTTTGGTTACAGTGGGGCTGACATCGGTGGGCTTGTCCTCTGGAGTGATGTGTTCCCTGAGTTTAGATGCCCCCTTTTGAATAGCCTTGCCTGTGTACTCAGCACCTTTGACCAAACCCCAGCTTAACCAGGATGCACCTAATAAGATCAAATAGGGTCAGTCTGTACCACAGAGATATACTTCTGAGCACTATATATTCATACAAATAAAGTATGTAGATACTGGAATTGAAGGACACAATATGACCTCACCAGTTAAGATCCCATTTGCCACCTTTTCACTCCATTCAGGCAAACCATTCTCCTCTTCGGTCTCTGCTGGTTGTGTCTCCTCAGGTGCAGAAATGGACACCTTCTGACTAAGATTAACTGAATCTGCAGCTTCATCTGGGGACTGACCGAACAAACACATTTATTGGTAAGCAACTGAAAAACGGCAAACAATGTATGAGGACTGCAATCAAGAATTAGTTGCCAGTTCAAATCATTGGAAAAAAAGAATCTGGCTCCCAGTTTAGGCGATACACAAAACAAAGAGACACAGAACACAATAGCTCCTCTCATTCTGGGCTTCCCATCACAAAGTGCCATCTGTTTACCCCAAACTGAGTGCCATTTTTAAAAAAGGCCGTGCAACATTTGAGCTGAAAATCTCAAATGTTCTGCTTGAACCAAAAATAAAAACAATAAAAAGAGCTTACTCTCTGACAGGGTCCCACATCCATCAGAGAAGATAACTACCCTGACTGCATTCGTGGAAAGTGACCTTGTCTGGCATTTTTCTGAAGCAGCATCTCTCCTTCCACCAAGACTGAACTGACATTTGTCGTTCAGCCGAGGACTCTGAGGTTGTCGAAGGCTGTAGATAAGGAGCATTATACCCGATTAATTATCCTTCCCTGCCAGTATCAAATCCCACACTGCTGACGGCAGGGCTAACTCGGGGAGGTGTGTGGATGCCAGATCAGAAGTAAGTAGAACAGGCGTTAATGCCAGGTTATTGATTAAAGAAAATAGAACATTTCGTATTCGATCAGCAGCCTTTACATATACTGTATTACAGCAACAACTTTTCTATAAGAGCCAAAAGATCAATTACTTTCAAGATCTTCAGGTAGGCTTGTTAAAACAAGCAGTAAAGTAAAGCTTAAGAAATACACGCATCTGTTACGATGTTATTAGACCCTGAAAAAGTTTCAAACAAAACCTATGATGTATTGTAGGTAGGATTTTATTGATTAAACTTACACCAAAGTAATGCATACTAAAGAAAAAACATTATTTATAAACATTTTCTATAAATAAAAATCTGAAAAGTGTTGGTATGTCCCTTTAAATGATACCCCTAAAGAAAACCCATTTATTCAGTTCCCTACAGAAGTCATCAAACCCTCACCAGTAAATAGGCCACCTGTGTGTAATTTATGTCGCAAGTATGAATGCAGCTGTTCTGTGGAGCCTCGGGGGTTTGTTAGAAAATATTAGTGAACAAACAGCATCATGAAATCATAGTATTTTCGATCTGAAAAGTATTGTCATCAACAAGAAGTTTGTTGTGATAAGAAATGAAACACGCATATTCAAAGATAAAATGTAAAATGTGAGAATCAATTTTGAAAACAAAATATTGCTGTTTTTAACCTACACTCTAATTAAAACCAGCATGTTAAAAATCTATTATACCTTCTTCAAAAGTCAATGAAAAAGGCTTATGGCATCCTAGCACATCAAACCCTTCGTTACTAACGGTTGACCACCTTTGGGATGCTTCCACTCGTATTTTGATTATCTTGGGAGATGAGCTCATGCATTTTAAGGTTGGATGGCCTCCTTGCCATCACCCTAAATCCTCAGCTCTTTTCGTCAGCTTCTCTTAGATTCCAGTTGGAAACTGGCTGGGGCCATTCCAGAAATGTTTATATGCAGTGTTCCTAACCCTTGGTACTCAGGGTCACTGTCCTCAGTTCTAAAGGTGCTCTTGCTCCAGCACAACACCTGATTCAAACGATTCCATTTCCCTCCTGGCATGACCTCAAGTGCTACCAAAAAGGCCTGAATCAGCCTTTCAGTTTAAATCGGGTGTGTGGCAGCAGGTAAGCACCAAAACATGTAGGAACAGTGGGCCCTGAGGACCAGGTTAAGAAAACCCTGGTTTATGTCTTGGACATCTAAACATACTGTCAAAATTAAGAGATTATTTAAACCTGGATCTTTAGCCAGGGATATGGATAATTTTGGGAACAAATCGTACCTCACGGACACATGTTCAACTCTTCATTTAAAATAAAGAGTATGGGCACAGGGCAGGCCTTGAAGACCAAATAGTCATGGCAAGCAGCCATGAGGCCCTTTTCTAACTCTGGGGGAGCTGCAGAAGATCCACAGCTCAGGAGGGGAATCGACTTATACCCAGGACAACAAACATTATACTGACAGGCCAGAGTTACAGTGGGAATGGTTTAGAGCAATGAATTCAAGTAGAATGTGTGAGAGACTCCCAATTACTATTTACAGATGCTCTTTCATCCAGTCTGACTGACCCTTTTCCAAAAATGACTGAGCCAAAAAAACTGAGTCTCTACTGTGCAAAATTGTCAGAGAGAAAAAATCAATGCCACCACTTCTGATTTGTATTGGTAAATAGTTTTGGACAACCATGCATCCTTTCATTCCACACACAGGATGAAACATCCAAATGTTGGTCGTCGCCAATAAAAACCCCAATAAAACACATTGAAGTTCTGGTTCGTATTGTGCACATGTGAAATAGTTCACTGGAATTCATTTTTTGCCAAGGAGCTGCTACAGGAATTAGAGGGAAAACATATTTAGGAGCCAGTGAGATGGAGCACAGGCATGTCGGTAACAATAGCAAACTAAAGTTCAGGGAAATTAGGCAGAATGTAAACAAAATAAGTAAAGATTTGAAAAGTAAAGATGACATCTCATGCCTGTGCACTGCAGAAACACTCAAAGATTCCAAGCGCCATTTCCTAAAAAACTCTGGGCCTCCCAGCAGCACATGAGGATTTGCTAAAAGCGAATTGTGTAAAATCCATTGGTGACTTTCAACACGAGGAAGTGAAAAGAATGAAGTACAAAATGCCACCTATAGTGTTACACCTCCACTGACCTTGTAAATGTATTGGAAATAAAACATTATGTGTTGTGGCAGACATCACAATGCAGAAACACCGACCTGAAACCCTGAGTTGTCATCGGGATAGCAAGTCCTTAAAAGAGTCTCTGTTGCTTGCAGGGCGCTCAGAGGACAACACCACCCCACATAGTAACCTGAGTACCTGGCGCCACATGTCCGGAAACATAAAAACCCCAGTGTTGCACAGTCAGCACTGGGGAGTCCACAGACATTCAGAGGTAGAGCCAGTCACCACCTACCCAGGAAGCAAAGGGACAGTTAGGAAAACACCTGGAAATGGCAGAAAAAAAAGCAATAATGCCTGATAGGAAAAGAGATGGCAGATAATGTGTGACAGAAATCAATAAATTTTTTGATTTATTCCTAACAATATATGGGCAAAGCACAACATTGGGTTGAAATTTACATGGAAGTCTAAGGAAATATATTAACAGAGGAGGTTCTCAGGGTTGAATAAAACTTGATTATTACTGATGAGGAAAACAATACGGGAAACCAGAGAACACAGCTGTCCTTCGTTTTGATGCATGGTCTAACCTTAGATTACAGGGCACACCAGTGTAAGCAGGGTTTATTATAATTTACTCTCACTCATGTGAGTCATTGAGGTCATCCCATAGGAAAGGAAGGATGCCAGGGACATTCCCACAGCAAAAACAAACAAACATTTCAGCCTAGACCCAGCAGGACAAAAAAAAACAAAACAAAAAAAAAAAGATGAAAAAAAAATGTTAACAATTCAGTGTGTTCTGGACGATCTGCCTCGGTTAAAAAAAGATTTGTTTACATAGTTTTTATACTTTCTTCTTATCACAGGCTGTAGTGTGTTACGCCGAGCCTCCACCGTTAAACAAATCAATTTTAGTGGTTCAAAGATCTGAGAAACCTTTAACCAAACAAAGCCTCCCCCCATGGCCTTGACTTAAGTTGGTCTCCCCCTTTATTATCCTTTTCGTGGACTCTAGATGCACTTAAACAAATAAATCGGCCATGTGCTCCAAATATTTGTTTTGAAAGTTAGCTAGTCTGTGTTTACCGTTTCCCTAAACAGAAACATTCCAAATTGTAGCTGAAACTTTCCCCCAAACTGCATTTAAAAGAGCTCATAAATTTAAATTATAGAAGAGAATCCCAAATAGGTATGATTTAGTGATTAAGAAAACAAGTGTAAACAAGGTCTAATCCTCTCTGCTGGATGACATCATAGTCCAATGGATTAGGAGAGACCTCACATGACTGTACACAGGACACGGGAATACTTGATCATTAACAAGCCGATCTCTTCCCTTCAGGTCAAAGAGATCTAAGTGCATCTTAACAAAAAAAAAATCAGGTTAAAGGGCACAAGGAAAGAGTAAAGGCAGATGGTGACATACAACAGGTAATGACGATTGTTTTCAACCATGCACCAGACAGTCATGAAGGTTGTATAATCATCATTCATTGAGGGTTTCGGTTCCTAACCTGCAGAAATGCTGGCGGCCTACTGGGAATCCTATCAGAGAAATCACTGGTAAAACTTCACCAGCCGCAGGTAGCAGGGTATGATGGGCGCTTACTTGCCCCTCAGGTTGTGACGAAGGAATATCTGAACGCCATAAGGGATGTACAGCAGCTCCTCTCCACTCTTCACCCATGCTCTGGGGAGATGATGTGGAGGTAGATGTTCGACCTGTAGAAATCAGACCCAACCAGAGACATTTCCCCTTTGATTCTGTCCCATAAGAGATAGGAAACATGGCCCATCAGGGCAGCCTGAGGAGAGTAAGCTGGGGGCTGTTTCGACTGAACCACTGGGCGGCTATGGCCTTGCAGCCATGCCTCCCTACAGCTGCTGCAGCCTGGGTTGGTGGGGCTGGCCTTGGTGGGGCAGGCCTTTGGGCTTTTCTTTATGCCGAGCTTGGGTAGAGATCTCCTGCAGACATTGTGTGCACCACTGGAAATCTTGTGGGGCCAATGTAAGGTCAAGGATGGTCTCCAGCACGGCAAGGCGTGTGGTGATGTTGGTCAGTGTCTCCTGCCATTTCTGAATGCAATTTCTCGGGCTGATTCCAAGGAGGCTGCCAACACACTCCTCTCCCCGAGAAGCACACTGATGACCCTGAGAGATGCGTCGACCTCGCTTGTAGAGCTCAGAGCTGCGACTTGTTCTCCAGCTTATTCTGCTGACAGTCCTTCATGATGCACTGAAAAGCTCTTTCATAGCCATCTTTTGATCACTGGAGTCTGGCATTATCAAAGTCTTGTTTGGCCTTCTCCATTCACTCGGACAAAAGGAAGTTTCCACACATTTTAGCAGCATAAAAACAAGCAAGGAAAGGCAACAATAAAGAAAAACAACAACGTATCAAGTTTCAAGATACGCTAAACCTTTAAGTTTTGTTTTTGGGGCCACACCTCGCCAACACCTAAACTCAACCAGATCTTCAGATATTAACATGTCGCATGTTGAAGTTTTTTAAAAAAACATGGATGCTTATCAATAATCCAGATACCGGGCTCTATGAGTTGGATGGTCTTACATCTGAAAGTTCTCGTTAGGCCTCACAGGCTAATTGAGGTTAAACGTAAGCCACGACCGGCTAGCATCCTTTATAAAAACAAGGGTTCAGGCCCAGCTGACCTGTTATAAAGAGATGCTAGCCGTCGTGGGCTTACGTTTACCATCAGAATTAGCATGGAGGCTAACGAGAACATTTCAGATGTAAGCACAGTCACAACTCATAGAGCCAGTATCTGGATTATTTATAGCATCCATGTAAACTTCAACATGCGACATGTTTAAACTCTGGACGATCTGGTTGAGTTAGAGGTGGTTGGCGAGGTGTGGCCCCAAAAAACAGACACTTAAAGGGTAGGCGTATCTTAACTTGATACGTTTGTTTTCTGTAGTTGTTGCGTTAACTTGATTGTTTATGCATGGCTAACAGGTGTGAAAAAACTTCTTTTGTCAGAGGAATGGAGAAGAGGCCACCAAACAAGATTCATTTGATAATGCCAGACTACAAGTGATCAAAGATGGCATATGAAAGAGCTATTTTCAGTGCATCAATGAAGGACTGTCAGAGATTTGAAGGGAGAAAAGTCGCAGGGCTCTGCGAGCCTCTACAAGCGGAGGTCGACAGCATCTTCTAAGGGGCATCAGTGTGCCTTCTCGAGGGAGAGGAGTGTGTGGCAGCTCCTGGGAATCAGCCCTGAGAAATTGCAGCAGAAGATTGCAGGAGACACTGACCAAACATCACCACACGCCCTTGCCGTGCTGGAGACCAGCTCTGACCTTACATCTGCACCACAAAGGTTCCAGTGGTGCACACATGTCTGCAGGAGATTCTACCCAAGCTCTGCACAAAGAAAAGTCCCGAACAGGGCTTGCACCCATCGCAAGGCCAGCCCCACCCAACCCAGGCCTGCAGCAGCTGTAGGAGGGCCTGGACTGCAAGCCATAGCCCAGTGGTTCAAGTCGAACAGCCCCAGGCTTACTCTCCTCAGACTGCTGATGGCCATGTGTTCTATCTCTATGGGACAGAATCAGGGGAATGCTCTGGTGGGGCTGATTTTCTACAGCTCGAACAATCTACCTCAACATCATCTCCCCAGGAGCATGGGTGAAGATGGGAGAGGAGCTGATGTACATCCCTTATGGCGTTCAGATATTCTCGTCACACCTGAGGGCAAGTAAGCGCCCCATCACACCCTGGCTACCTTACGGCTGGTGAAGTTAACCAGTGATTTCTCTGATAGGATTCCAGTAGGCGCCAGCATTTCTGCACGGTAGGACCGAAACCCCTCAGATGAGATGATTATATAACCTCATGACGTCTGGTGCAATAGGTGGTTGGAAAAACAAATCTCATTACTGTTGTGTCACCATCTGCCTTTACTCTGTTTGTGCCCTTTAACCTGATTTTTTTTTTTAAGAGTTGCACTAAGATCTCTTTGACTGAGGAAGAAGATAGGCTTGTTAATGATCAACTATTCCTTGTCTGTGTACAGTATGTGGAGTGTCCTAATCCCATTGACTATGTGTCACTCCAGCAGAGAGGATTAGACCTGTTACACTCTGTTCCTAATCACTAAATGCTACCTATTGGGATTCTGCTTCTATAATTAACTTTAAGAGCTCTTTTAAAATGCAGTGGGAAAGTTCAGCTACAAGTTGAATGTTTCTGTTCGGGGAAACGTAAACACAGACTAGCTAGACTTTCAAAAACAAAAAAGATTTGGCAGCACATGGCAGAAGTATTTGTTTTTAAGTGCATCTAGAGTCCACGAAAAGGAATAAATAAAGGGGGATGACAAACTTAAGCAAGGCCATGGAGCTTTGTTGGTTAAAGTTCTCAGATCTTTGAAACCACTAAATGATTGGTTTAACGTGGAGGCTCGGCGTTTACACACTACAGCCGGTGATAAGAAGTAAAGTTAATAAAAACTATGGAAACAAATATTTTTTTAACCGAGAGTGCATGATCAGTCCAGAACACAGAGTGTAATGTTACATTTTTTTGCTTTTTTTTTTTTTTTTTGTTTTTTTTTTCCTGCTGGGTCATGAGGATGAAAGTTTGTGTTTGCTGGGGAATTTCCCCTGGATCCTGCCTTCTATGGGTATGGACATTCAATGACTCACATGAGTGAGAGTAAAATTATATAAAACCTGCTTACACTGGTGTGCCCTGTAATCTAGTTAGACATTGCAGGCAAACAGAGGACAGCGGTGTTCTCTGGTTTCCGATTGTTCTTCCTATCAGTATAAATCAAGTTTTATCAAACCCTGCGAACTCTCTCTGTTAATTTATTTACTAGACTTCATGTAAAATCACCCCAGCTGTTGTGCTTTGCCATATATGGTGAAGGGAATAAATCAAAAATTTGATTCTGTCACACATTTAATGCCATCTCTTTGTCCTATCAGGCATTAATGCTTTTTTTTTCGCAATTTTACAGGTGTTTTTCCTAACCGTCCTTTGCTCCTCGGGTAGGTGTGTGACTGGCTTCCTACCCTCTGATGTCAGTGGGACTCCCCAGTGCTACTGTGCAACACTGGGGAGTTTTTATGTTTCCGGACCATGCTTGGCGCCAGGTCCCAGGTTAATATGTTGGGGGTGGTGTGTCCTTGAGCTCCCTGCAGCAGACAGAGACTCTTTTAAGGACTGCTATCCCAGATGACAGATCTCAGGTTCAGGTCGGTGTTTCCCTGCATTGTGATGCTGCCAACAACACATAAATGTTTTTTCCAAATACCATGTAAAAGTCAGGGAGAAGTGTAACACTATATGGTGGCATTTTGTCATTTCATTCTATTTCAGGCTTCTCGGTGTGGAAAGTCACCCAATGGATTATTACCACATTCGCTTTTAGCAAATCCTCATGTGCTGCTGGGGAAGGCCAGAGTTTATTTTAGGAAATGGCGCTGAACTTTGAGGTTCTGCAGGCAATTCGCTCTCCCCCCACCCCCCACCCCCAGGCATTTGAGAGGTCATCTTTACTTTTCCAAATCTTTACTTTATTTTGTTAACATTCTGGCCTAATTTGAACTTTAGTTGCTATTGTTAACCCGACATGCCTGTGCTCCATCTCACGGGCATCCTAAATAGTTTTTCCCTCTAATGCTGTACAGCTCCTTGCAAAAAATGAATCGAAGTTGAACTATTCACATGTCACAATACAAACCAGAACTTCAATTGTGTTTTTATTGGGGGTTTTATGCGAAAGGACCAACATTTGGTGGTCATCCTTGTTGGTGGAATGAAAGGATGCCGTGGTGTCCAAAACTATTTACCAATACAGATCAGAATGTGGCATTAATTTTTCTCTCTGACAAAATTTTGCACAGTAGAGACTGTCAGTTTTTGCTCAGGGTTTTGAAAGGGGTCAGTCCAGACGGGATGAAGAGCATCTGTAAATAGTAATGTAGAGTGCTCATTCACACATTCTTACTTTTGGATTCATGTCTAAACCTTCCACTGTAACTTGGCTGTCAGTATAATGTTGTTGTCCTGGGTATAAAGGCGATTCTCCCTCCCTGAGCTGGGATCTCTGCAGGCTCCCCCAGAGGTTAGGAAAGGGCCTCATTGGACTGCTTCCATGCTATTTGGCTTCAGCCTGCCCTGTGCATACTCTATTTGTTAAATGAAGAGTTGACAACAGTGTGTCCGTGAGGTACGATTGTTCCCAAAATTATCCATATCCCTGGCTTTAAAGATCCAGGTTTAAAATAATCTCTAATTGACAGTATGTTTAGATGTCAAGACATAAACCCAGGGTTTCTTAACCCTGCGTCCTCAGGGCCCACTGTCTACATGTTTAGGTGCTTACTGCTGCCACCCACAAACCCGATTAACTGAAGGCGATTCAGGCTTTTTGTAGCACTGAGGTCATGCAGGAGGGAAAATGGAATCGTTTTTTGAATCAGGTGTGCTGGAGCAGAGGGACCCACCTTAGAACATGAAGGGACCAGGTGGGACCCTGAGTACCAGGGTTAGAAACACTGATATATAAACATTTCCGAATGGCCCCAGCCCAGTTCCAACTGGAATCTAAGAGAACTGAGAAAATTGGAGCTGAGGATAGGGTGATGGCAAGGAGGCCATCCAACCTTAAAAATGAATGAGCTCATCCTCCCAGATAATCAAAAATCGATTGAAGCATCCCAAAAGGGTGGTCAAAACCGTTATACGAAGGGTTTGATTGCTAGGATGCAATAAAGCCTTTTTCATGACTTTTGAGAAAGGTATAAATAGATTTTAACATGCATGGTTTTAATTGAGTGTAAATTAAAAAACAGCAATATTTTTGTTTTCAAAATTTTTGATCCATTTACATTTATCTATGAGGATATGCGTGTTTCATTTCCGTATCACAAACAAATTCTTGGTTGCATGGACAATACTTTTTCAGTCGAATCCTATGATTTCATGATGCTGTTTGTTCACTAATATTTTGCTAACAAACCCCCGAGGTCCACAGAAACAGCTGCAATTCATACTGAGAAAAATTACACACAGGTGGCCTATTACTGGTGAGGTGATGACTTCTGAAGGGAAACTGATTAAAATGGGTTTCTTTAGGGGTTCCTATTAAAGGGACATACACACTTTTCAGATTTTTATTTATAGAAATGTTTATAAATAATTTTTCTTTAGTATGCATTACTTTGGGGAAGTTTATCAAATAAAAATCCTACTACAATACATCAGAGTTTGTGGTTTTGAATACTTTTTCAGGGGTCTATAACATCTGAACAGATCCGTTGTATTTTTAGCATTTAACTTTACTGCCTTCCTTTACAGCCTCCGGGAAGATCTTGAAACGTACATTGATCTTTGCTCTTATAGGAAAAAGTTGTTGCTTTATACAGTAATATGTTACAAGGCTGCTGATCGAAGAGGAATGTTCTATTTTCTTTAAATCATATTACCTGGCATGAAAACACGGCTGTTCGACTTACTTCTGATCTGCATCCCTCCCCGAGTTAGCCCTGCCTCAGCAGTGTGGGGATTTGATACTGGCAGGTGAGGAGAATTAATCGGGTATAATGCTCTTATCTACAGCCCTTCGAACAACCTCAGAGCCTCGGCTGAAAGACAAATGTCAGTTCAGTCTTGGTGGAAGGAGAGATGCTGCTTCAGAAAAATGCCAGACAAGGTCACTTTCCACGAATGCAGTCAGGGTAGTTATCTTCTCTGATGGATGTGGGACCCTGTCAGAGAGTAAGCTCTTTTTATTGTTTTTATTTTTGGTTCAAGCAGAACATTTGAGATTTTCAGCTCAAATGTTGCACGGCCTTTTTTAAAAATGGCACTCAGTTTGGGGTAAACAGATGCCCCACTTTTTTTTTTTGTGAGGGAAAGCCCAGCAGAAATGAGAGCGAGCTATTGTGTTCTGTGTCTCTTTGTTTTGTGTATCGCCTAAACTGGGAGCCAGATTCTTTTTTTCCAATGATTTGAACTGGCAACTAATTTTGATTTTGCAGGGTCTCATTTTTACATTGTTGTGTTGCCGTTTTCAGTTGCTTACCAATAAATGTGTTTGTTCGGTCAGTCCCCAGATGAAGCTGCAGATTCAGTTAATCTTAGTCAGAAGGTGTCCATTTCTGCACCTGAGGAGACACAACCAGCAGAGAACGAAGCAGGAGAATGGTTTGCTGAATGGAGTGAAAGGGGCAAATTGGATCTTAAACTGGTGAGGTTTCCATATTGTTGTCCTTCAATTCCAGTATCTACATACATTTATTTGTATGTAATATATAGTGTCAGAAGTATTATCTCTTTGTACAGACTGACCCTATTTGATCTTATTAGGCGCAATTCATGGTAAGCTCGGGGTTTGGTCAAAGGGGCTGAGTACACAGGCAAAGGCTATTCAAAGGGGCATCATAAACTCAGGGAACACATCACTCCCAGAGGACAAGCCCACCGAGTCAGCCCCACCTGTAACCAAAAAGCCTCCTATTGGGCCAAGCAAGCAACAGGGAGGAGCTGTTAAAGTCAGCCCAGTTCTAGGTGGACTAACACGTCTTTCAGGGGCATTTTTTACTGATCTTGTGCGATTAGGGGGGTTTTGCGGTGAACCTCTAATGGGGGGAACTCTTTCTCTGCAGTGGACGGGGGTGTTACCTTGGCTAACTGTGTTGGCGGGGTTGGCTCCTTTTTGTGAAAAAAAAGGGGAAAGTGCCCCTGGTAAAGGAAAAAAAGAAAAGGAGGCGCTCGAACATCGACGGACCCAATGTGGTGCTGCCAGTGGAGTGCAAGGTAGGTGAAAATTTACAATTATGTAAAATTTTTTACTTGACTCAGTTTTAAAAAAAATATAAGAAAAGGTCATTAATAGAGTAGGTAAATGTTGTATTGTTAGGTTTTTGCCACTGGGGGAATGGTCGGGAAAGCAGCAGCTAAGGACATAAACCACAAATTTTGCAGCAAAAGGCCCCACCTGAAACATAAGTATTTTTTTGGCATTAAATTTTTTCCCTCACCACTTCACACCCACAGGTTTTTTTTTTTCTTATGTTGAAAAGCCCCCTAATAAATGAAGCAAATCAAATATGTACTCACTTGATTTCTTTATAAATTTTCTTTACAATATAGAGGTCTACAAAACATCTTTGACACATCTAATGGAAGAACAGTAACTTCCTAAATACACAGCTGCACACTTTTTCCCAAAACTAATTCAGGGGCATATTTCCCTTTTCTTTCCAAAGGAATTTTTTTGGTTTTGCATAAACCCCCAGTCCTATCAGACCAAATTTACTTACTTTCCTCTGCTTGTCTAACTTTCTTTTAGAAGCGCATCACAGATTTCTGTCTGACCTTAACATTCTTCCATACTCTATGAATTTGGGGTTGATTGGTAGTTTAAACAAACTAAATAATTTCAAAACTCTGGGTTTTAAAAGATGGTTTTAATTAAAAATTTAGGAGAATAATAATTTAAAGAGCTTTTGAATAATTTAAATGGCCCAATTCGTTTTTTTTTAAAGCAAATTTAAATTAATTTTGAAAGCAGATTTTTTTTTTTAAGAGAATTGTTTTTTGATTTTGGATTTGGGGATGGGGTCATTTCTTAAATGTAAATTCTCATGACCTTTGAAATCCTTGCATGCGTGCTAATTCGTTCTTCTTGACCTTCCCCCTGATTGACCCGCGCCAGGTACGGCAGCGGGCCAGGAAAGCCACAGACAACGCGGTCAATTCTGCCATTAATGTCGGTATTATGCCTCAAATTGAAACCCGGGATAAAGCCAGGCTAAAAAAAACTGGGGAAAACAAACGGGCAGGCCTTTTGGAAGACTACAAGCTTCAGGAAAAAAAAGAGATGGGAAGGAAATGGAGAAATTGAAAAATAGCTGCTGGGATCCTGGTCGTTTTTTTAACAATGCCTTAAAATGTTTTACAATCAGAGTAGTCTATATTTAATTTTCATTATTTATAAGAATAGCCCTTTTTTACTAGGTCTCTACTGGAATCATATTCTCAGATTGGTATAATCCCCAAGCACTTTAAAATTTTTATAATAAACAACAGATGGATCAAAATCCCGAAAATGGAAAACCAAAATTTTTTAAATACAATACACAATAAATATTTTATTTTTAGGGCAAGATTTTTCAAAATTACAGATAGTTAAAAACTCAAAAATATTTGGGGTTTGGGATCAGATCCAATCAGTAAGAAAAAACTTATATTTTATTTCCGTTTATTGATCAGCACAATGTTTTTTTTCTGTGGAGTTTACTATTAGTGTGCCATAAAAATATTTTAAAAGTTTAACACGCGAAAACTGAAGCGTAACGTTTCTCTGTATTATCTTTTTGTTTAATTTTCCATAAAGACATTTGCAGATACTACAGAGTTTAAAAATATTGCCCCACCTGAATGTATGAAAACCCAAATTAAAAAAATGACTGAATTGTTTTGATCACCACGTAAAACCCCACCTTTTGTTGTGCAGCTTTGCCCCAACACCCTGAAAATGTTACTTAAATGGTAATAAAGGGTTTTCTTCTGGGAGGGGGAAACCAAAAAAAAATAAAATGAATGTGTGATTCCAATTGTACTAAAAACCCTTTTTTTGTCTTTTGAAATTGTCGGGTTTTTTTCCTTTTTAGTCCAACCTTAGGCTGCCAGCGATGAAAAAATCTTTTGAGCAATAATTAAACTCTTATACTTGCTTCTCCCCGAAATCTTAAAAATTTTTTCACAAAAAAAATTTTTTCACCGATTAAGTCATTCCCAACCCACCTTTGCTCATACTCCTCCAGTTTTTTGGGATCAAAAAATATTCAACTTTCCTTCAGGGGAAATGTAAAATTTTTACAATAATTACACTAATTTTTTCAAAGTACAAACCCAAGTAAATACTATAGATTAAGTCCAGTGGGTTATATATGGAAGTGAAATGTCTCATTAGAACAGAATTTTTTAGACAAAATTTTATAACACTGAATTTTATCCTGTGCAATAATGTATGTGAATTTTTTTTTTTTTCTTAAAATTTTCCAGCAAATTTCACCTGAAAAATTTTGCCGCAAAGTGTTGCCCCTACTTCGTCACTTCAAAACAAAGCATCTGGGACGGGTTGGGGCACTAGCTGTCATCAGGTCAGTCAAACTTTTTCAGTTTTATTAGATGAAAAAAAAAAAAACCGAATCTCAAAGGGTATTAAAAACAATCAGCACTCGATCGAGTCGAGCGTCTTTTAGCCAATCAGATTACGTTATTTTATCAGTGACACACCCTTGCCTTGGGGAGAGGCGAGTCCTTAACAGTTTGCTGGATAGTGGCCCTTTAAAGAAAACAGTGATGAGATTTTTTTGCCAAAAAAAACAAAAAGCCAGGTTTAAAACCCATTGAGATTCGTATTTTTTTTTTGGGGTCTCAATGGCTAAAAGAAAGTTTGGACGACCTATGACAGCTAGGCCCCAACCCTGTCCGCAGATGCTCTTGTTTTTGAAGTGACCGAAAAAGCGGCAAACATTTGCAGGTGAATTTTGCAGGCGAATTTTTCAGGCGAATTTTTGAGGGGAAAGCTTCAGGGGGAATTTTTGCAGGCGAATTTTTGCAGGTGAATTTTTAGGCAAATTTTAATTTTTCAAAAAAAAAAAAATCACAAAATAATTTCACAGGTAAAATTCAGTGCATAAACAATGTCTAAAAAAAGTCGATTTTAAAGAGATATTTTACTTCCATAGTTATATGGTTTGATTTTTTCCCCTCAACTTTTTGTCGAATCCCGTGTTTTTATTTATCCCAAAACTGTTTTTCCTACAGAGGGATGATTCTGACTTGCTAGACTTAAATTTAAAGTACTTTAAAAAAAGGCCAATTAAAAATAGAATTAGACATTTGTAGGGGGTCAAAACATTGGTTTATTTTTTGCAAA